>NQII01000061.1:487923-641085 GCA_002778355.1 Clitarchus hookeri | reverse complement strand
GCCGAAGGAAGAAGCCAGCTGAGTACAGCACATCAACGAGAGCCAGTCCGAGGGCCTGAAACAGGGCCACCCAACTCACCATGCCTCAGGTACCAACGAAGACAACACACCAAAAGCCGCAGTCACAGATAAGTAGAGAAACGTCTCCCTTCAACAAACCTTCCCCGACGCATAGTATTCAGCCCAACAGCCTGTCAGGCAAATGACTTGCAGGGGGGCTCAGTCTCTCCTCCCACACATTATTGATACACTGGAAGACTAGTTATTTTAGGACCTGTGTTAAATAACTGAGAATACGAGCATTTGTTTACCCCTAAAGCAACATCCTCAGGTGCCCCTAGTCTGCACCAATATAATTTAACTATTATGAACTACTNCATTTGTTTACCCCTAAAGCAACATCCTCAGGTGCCCCTAGTCTGCACCAATATAATTTAACTATTATGAACTACTGGCCACCCACTGTATAACTATGGTGGCCGAGTAGCGACAACCTAACACACGAGTCAGCAGAAGCAATGAGGAAAGGGGCCTGTGATGTAAGTGTATTTAAATGTTGCTCGTAAATATGAGGCACATTTTTACAATAAGGTCTATTTCAAAATTATAGGAAAACTGTAAAAAGTGAATATGATTAATTATGAACAAAATATATTTACTTAATTTTTCGACATAACCATCATTAACTTAAATGTCGACCTGCCACAACACATTCAATAGAACAGTTAGTGTTGATAGTTCTGGGGCCTTCGTACAGCTTACCAAGCTGAGCTAAAATGTTTTGGTGGTTTCTTGACAGCCAAGTCTTGAGAGCTGATGAGGGTGAATTGAGGTGTGGATGGAGCAGCAGTGAAATGCAAGGGCAAGGGAAAGCATGCACATGCAACAATCTGGGTGTCTCCACAGGAAACTGAATCCATCTTGCCTTGGTGAGAAGCGAGTGGTACAGTTACTACACCATCACGGCCACCTTTCAATTTTGTAGTCACATGGTATAAAGTTTGGTGATTTACATTAGGAAATAAAAACTCTCTGCAAACCACTATACTTTAAATAACCATCATGTTCCTTTATGTTCAATAATGTTGAACTATCATGAATAAAAGCAAAATTAAACACATACATCTACAAAGTACTTCTATTAATTTTTTCCATTAGTATAACTGTGGATTTTGGAACACTTGGTTCGGGGCGAATGGAGTTACGTGCGTTTGTGGTTCTTTTTCAATATGATTAAATGAAAATATATGACAGAATGGTGTGTTGAATTTTGAGTACTTCTAAAACTGGTAATCCATAGATTTAGGTGTGTTCTCTGGATGTGTAAGAATTTTGAGTTACAACTGATTTTTGGCCTTTTCTTTTGGATTATTTAGTGAATGGTATCACTGTAATTAAACTGGTTGTGGATAGCAAAAAATTGTTCAATGGCAACAGTCCATTAGGACACGCACCGGTATAAGAAATATAATAAGGTGCAATGTAATTTCAAGAAATCATTTCATTTAGGCACATGATTGGAGATAAGTTAAAGTTAAAGGTGGATTGGAGAGAATTGGACAGCTCTTAACATTGAGATCTTGAGAGCAGATGAGCGTGAAGTGAGATGAGTATAGAGCAGTGCTGGAATGCAAGGGTGGGGAAAGGGGAGATCCCAGAGAAAACCCACCGACCAGCGGCATAGTCCAGCAAGCATCCCGCATGCAAAAATCCAGGAGCAATCCCGTCGGGAATCAATCCTAGTTCGCTTAGGTGGGAGGAGGGTAGTCTGACCACTACACCACTGCGGCCCCTAAAGTTAAAGGTGTGTAACCTTCATTTGTAAGTTGACATACGGTTGTTTACTTATGCTACATCCACACAAAGAGTATCTGGGTTGAATGTGCTATATTTACGTACATAACACCGTGGATAAGTCATACTGCTTTTTGTTGCGAGGCAAGCCCATTTAGTGATTTTATTACAAATTTTGATTATGGTCGTATGTTCTTAATTTAACTGAGGTTTACAACTGTTGTGAATTCACACAAATCTGCACCACTCTACTTTCTGAACCATGATCAAAGTAAGAATGAAGGGATATACCAATTTACCTGCTTCATACAGACAGTATGTTGTCAGTTTGTATGAAGCATGCAAATTGGTGTGGTCCTCCACACTCGCTTTGGTTGCTCTCCAGAAAGCATATTTGGACGAATTTACTTTTCTGGAGCTATTTGTGAATTTATGTAATATTTTTTTGTTCTCGTTGGCACTCTGTGTAGTATGTTATTTATGTTTTTTATTATTTTCACCTCAAAAGTTTGCTGATTTTCATAGCTTTCCCCACCCTCGTGTTTCATAGTAACAAGACACCTATGAGGTTACAATTCAGCGCAATTATGATAAGTTGCTGCAGATACATACTATTTTCCAAGAATTTTTTGCAGTTCTTCAGAAAAGTCCTTTAATTTTCATAATTTCTGACTTTATGCTAAACAATATACCAAAACTTGCGAGAATTGTTATTTTATAACTACGTATGATCACTGATGTTTCACATACCTCGTAGCCCCTGTAATCAACTTCAACGTCATCTCCATAAACGTTAATGTGCTGATTGGCATTGTTGAACACAGTCGCCGGCCGAGGGTTGCGGGGATTACACGCCATGTCGTCTGCTACCATCAGTATGATTTGGCTGCAGAACATACAGAGCTCACTTGATCACAGCTGGATTCCTCAAGTTCAAAATTAATATTTAAAACACTCAAAATACAGAAATGGCATCATATACAGTTAAAAAGGATGTAACTTAATCAATGTGAATGGATACATTTGCATACAGATCTTGAGTCAGCATTGAATGGTGATCAATAATTTTGCAACGTTGTACACACGAGAATGTCGCACTAATACGAATTACACCTGGGCAAGTAAGTGTTTCATGAAGTGTGTTAATATTACAGCACAACTTCAAAATAACTTCTGGAAGGCAACCAATTATAGTTTGGCCTTGTGCGCTGGAAATTAGTTCTTCCTTTACCATTTTGTACATAAACTGGTACAGGCCCTATTATTCACAGCCAATTTCAGAACTGAGTCTTAAGAATGACGTCAGTGCTGAGTTAGTTTCACTGTGATGTACAGCGTCTGGTTGAAGTACTATTTTTAATCTAATTTTTATTCTCAATTCTGCCTGTATTAAATAAACTGAAGTCACAGATTCATTAATGTAAGCCTGAAAACAGACAGGGCTCCAAGAACTCTGAGTGCCCACCAAGTTGCAGCCCCAACAGTCGGCCCAACTACCTCGGCAAGAAAGCCAACAGTCGCCTGCCTCCCACAATGACATTCTGTTTTCCTCAGGGAGCTGGGGCCACGGTGGCTCAGCGGCTAGCCTGCTCGCCTCCCACCAAGGCGAATCGTGTTCAATCCCCGGCCAGGTTGCTCCCAGATTTTCGCATGTGGGAATCGTGCCGGACGATGCCGCTGGATGCTTGGTTTCCTCAGGGATCTCCCATTTCCCCCGCCGTTTCATTCTGGCACTGCTCCATTACTCACCTCGATCACCCTCGTCGGCTCTCAAGACCTCGCTGTTAAGAGCCGCCCAAATATCTTCACCCGCTCACTCCTCTGGGAACCAACGAGACAGTACGTCGCAGCATAGTTGAGGAATGACCACGTTGCCACCAAGATGCACATCTCTCACTGCAGGTGCCGAGCCCAAGATAGCTGCAGACATCCAGCCCCAGGTCCGACACATCTGTTCCAGTATTCTTTCATTACAATACTATTATCATTATATTACATTCTATACATCTGATCAAATCTCAAGGATAAAGAAGAACATACGTCATTGTCGCAATGATTACAAATTAAAACAAGAGAGGTGCATAAACTGCAAACAGGCAAGTACAAACATCAGTATCAACAAGATAATGCTGTGATATTAAAATAGATATTGGCAAAGGAAACATGAAAGATGGTACATATGAGAGACAAAAGGACAGCTAATGCTCGAACTGCTGGCAGGAACATGCTGCAACTCAGGTTAGTAAGTTAAAAAATCTTCAACGGTGCCATTAATAATCAGTTATGGCATGCGTGTAGAAGATTTAATTGGGTGATTTTCAGTGTTGTTAAGCTACGTTATGTATACACCTACCATTAAAATATTTAAGTACCGGTTTGTTTGAACACTCAGCAGTCTCCATCTTTATTTTCAATCCATGCATGGTGGTTGTTTCATTGTCTTTTGCATTGAGATGCATTTCAATAACGTAATAACATCACAATAGTTTTTAGCAGCTGCATTAGTGCAGACAACGAAACACAACCATGGTCTCTGTAATTTTCTGACCTTCACAGCCCTTCCAGCTATTAAGGTTTTTAGGATATAAATTAAATAAAAAAACACACCCATCTGAAAACGAATCGCAGTCTTCAGTCAAGCCCAAAAATATCTTAATTCCTCCCCACCCCCTAATTTTTTTTTAGTTACTAAACTGGACAAGTACCAATTTAGTCCAAGGCCCAATCTACGATGACACGGATGTTGGTATGTACACTAGGTGATAACGTAACACTCAAGAGTTCAATTTACAATGGAGCGCATGCATACACAGATACATACAGAAGAACTAAAGAAAGCTAACNGTAACACTCAAGAGTTCAATTTACAATGGAGCGCATGCATACACAGATACATACAGAAGAACTAAAGAAAGCTAACTGACTCCCAACTCTTCCGTGTTAATGAATCTTTGTAGCCAATAGGAACCGAGTATTTTGTTTGATGATAGCCTATTCGTTTTTGTAAACATTATGGTTTATTTGAAGTGGCTGTTATTTTTTTGTTTTAATACACACATGTGCACGACTTGGCAGCACTACTCATTAAATATTAAACATAGCATATATATTACAAGTGAAGTGAGTACAGTATGTTGTCAGGCTTATGTCAGTATTTTGTAAAAGAGGAGGTTTTTCTAATTCTAAGTTGCAGATTGTTTATTTACTTTCTGTGTACTGTAAAACCGCTTAATTTCATCCAGATTCATCTGCTCATTCAGTTTCCTTACGCATCCGTGTATCGTATAACAGGCCTCGAAGTACACCTACCACCCCCCACAACTATCACCCTGACTACGAATTTACATAATTTCCAGGGTAATTATCCAGAGTAGCGGCTTTTCTGTAAAAAATTTAAAAAAAACTTGTAAAGTGGTATATTTCCACTCTACTAATGATGCCGAACACGAATATACTACGGGTAGTAACGTCCCACTAATTTCGTAATATGTGCCCACCTAAGCTAACTGAACCTAACCCCACGATGGGTGAACCACTATTTTACATTTTTAAACTAGCCTAGGATTTTAGGGTGTTAAACAAACCTCGCATTTTAGGGTTTTAAACTAACCTAAGATTTTAGAATGTTAATCTAACCTATGAATTTAGTCTAATCTNGTAACACTCAAGAGTTCAATTTACAATGGAGCGCATGCATACACAGATACATACAGAAGAACTAAAGAAAGCTAACCGACTCCCAACTCTTCCGTGTTAATTAATCTTTGTAGCCAATAGGAACAGAGTATTTTGTTTGATGATAGCCTATTCGTTTTTGTAAACATTATGGTTTATTTGAAGTGGCTGTTATTTTTTTGTTTTAATACACACATGTGCACGACTTGGCAGCACTACTCATTAAATATTAAACATAGCATATAATTTACAAGTGAAGTGAGTACAGTATGTTGTCAGGCTTATGTCAGTATTTTGTAAAAGAGGAGGTTTTTCTAATTCTAAGTTGCAGATTGTTTATTTACTTTCTGTGTACTGTAAAACCGCTTAATTTCATCCAGATTCATCTGCTCATTCAGTTTCCTTACGCATCCGTGTATCGTATAACAGGCCTCGAAGTACACCTACCACCCCCCACAACTATCACCCTGACTACGAATTTACATAATTTCCAGGGTAATTATCCAGAGTAGCGGCTTTTCTGTAAAAAATTTAAAAAAAACTTGTAAAGTGGTATATTTCCATTCTACTAATGATGCCGAACACGAATATACTACGGGTAGTAACGTCCCACTAATTTCGTAATATGTGCCCACCTAAGCTAACTGAACCTAACCCCACGATGGGTGAACCACTATTTTACATTTTTAAACTAGCCTAGGATTTTAGGGTGTTAAACAAACCTAGGATAGTAGAGTTTTAAACTAACCTCGCATTTTAGGGTTTTAAACTAACCTAAGATTTTAGAATGTTAATCTAACCTATGAATTTAGTCTAATCTANAACCTCGCATTTTAGGGTTTTAAACTAACCTAAGATTTTAGAATGTTAATCTAACCTATGAATTTAGTCTAATCTAGGATTTTAGGAATTTAAAGCAACCGAAAAAAACACAGAAAGAATATGAATTAACTCACCTGGGTAGGCGGCGGGTACAATTCCTCTGTCCACGACCCATTCAACTGTCGTGCATCTGACCTCAATCAACAAAACACCACGATCTACTAAAAAATCCAATAACACCCGCCACATAGGCGAATATTACGCACAGAAGCAATCGTTCTTGCACCCTCCAATCTTACAAATCACAAGCATTCGCATAGTCAAATTCGGACATCACAACTCACAACCGGAAAAAACACATCTGCACTGTGTCGCGTCTCAACTTCAACTAATGGCATCTCAACTTCCGCGTAAAATTCCGTGACGATGACGTGTACACACCCCACAGCCAATAAGGTGACGGCACAATGCACATTTTTTCACGTTAATAATGCATTACTTCACCAAAAAACATGGTGTTCGATGTAAACAAAGCGGTGAACTGCTCGTAATTTTAACTATTTTATTTAATACGTTTTACTTATTTTAACATTACACTCTCCTGAATATTAACAAGGTAAGCTGTGCAGAACCAATTAATGCTACTTTTGTTGGTCTAGGACGTTTCCTTCAGAAAAGCAGCTACTCTGGATAATTATTGCTACGAGCACCTAAATTTTTCAGAGGTTGATTTCAAAAGTGCTCACTTTTAGCATTAACAGGATTTAGATAATACTGCCATGTATAATAAAAAACAACTTAAAAAATTGTATCAATATAAATTTAAAAACATGGCTGTCGAGATGCAAATTCACTGCTGTGAGAGTTGTAGTGTAAAAAAAAAAAAATTTACTCACCTATCAGGTATTCCTAGCCTCTTGACGCTACGGTACATGGAAAGTACATTTGCAACATGTCGATAATTGAACCAGAATCTTGATGTGTCCACCAACACAGCCCAGTTGTTGGTATGTCCCGCTTTGGCAGCGTCAGAAACACTTGTCTGGAAACACGCACTACAGTTGCAAACAACTCTATAGCCTGCATATTTCGGTTCTATCCTCGCAATCAAATATATAACTAATTTCATCTGTTCTAAACACAAGTATTTAAATATACTGTATATGCCTGCATGCTACTTACAATTGAAAGCATAGGAAAATAATTTATATAAGCAATAGATCTTTACTTGCAATGTATTAATATCAATGAACAAATGTTTAAATTACTCATTTAATTTAATGATAACCGGATGTCTGTAAAAAGACTTAGTAAGTGGTTTGTATTCTAAGTCGTTATGTATTCCATATGGCCAAATGTTTAGCTCTATCGCATGTATTATATTTCTATATTTATACAAACACATAAATATACTATTATTGATTATCTCCAGTAATTATGCAGTTTAGGGGCTTTACAGTAGAAAAGAACCCCCCGAAAAGTGGTATATTTCGACTCTAATAATTATGCAGAACAGAAATATACTAGAATCATTAACGTATGACTAATTACGTAAAATGTGCCCACCTAAGCTAATAGAACCTAACCCCATGATGAGTGAATCACTATTTTACATTTTTTAACTAACCTAGCATTGTTGGATTTTAATCTAACCTAGGATTGTAGGGTGTTAATCTAACCTACGATTATAGGGTTATACACTAACCTAGGATAACCTTAAACGGCTCGTACATTTCACAATTTTGTTAATTTTTTTTTAATATCTTCTACTTATTTTAACATGAACCCCTCCTAAATATGAACAAGGTAAGCTGTGCAGAAGCCAATAATGCTACTTTTGTTGGTCTAGGACGTTTCGTTCAGAAAAGCTCCTAAACTGCATAATTGCCCTATATCCATGTTCCGACTGCACATGTGACAATTTAAGTGTTACTTGAACTGTAATACAATAATAANCATAATTGCCCTATATCCATGTTCCGACTGCACATGTGACAATTTAAGTGTTACTTGAACTGTAATACAATAATAACTAATAAAATTAGGGTAACTGAACACACAATAAAAAAAATACTAACAGTAGTAAGCATAAAACATACAAGGCTCTTTCTTACCGATGCACTGGTCTTGAAGGAAGTCAAATATAAAATCGGAACTAAAATTGCCAATGATATAATCATGATTGAAGAATTACTTTTCAATACAATTCACAAGATCACTACAGCATATTCACTCTATTAAACATCATAAACAATGAATCGGTGTACGATAATACCACGCTACATTCGACCAACCACCACCACCAAAACAGTATTCTTTGTTTTGTGGATAATGTGGGCAACAAAAAGCTCACGAGCAAAAACAAAAACAGGAGGAAGACAAATAGAGGGTAATATCCACCAAAAAACAAACAAAGAAATATCTGACCGCCAAAGTCACATCAACTGCACTAGCTGCACCGGGCTGCACTAACAACATGAGGCCAAGAGTTCGTAGTGCAGGTTGACATGACAGAAACTTATACCTTCTTGCCAACAGGTACTATGTGGTGACTCAAGAGAGCATCCTACTTTATTTATTACAAAAGGTAAATCTTGTACCAAATTAGTAAGCGATCCGAAACGGTGTTTACCACAAAGCCACAGTTGTTGGGTGCACGGGCCATTGGTCGTTATGTCATAGTAGCTCACACCGAGACATAGACGCAAAACACCACGAAGTGACGTCAACTGGCCTGTAAGCCGAATCTAAAGTGCTAAGTGCCAAAAGTGCAACTAATAGTGTACAGCATTTTTTTAAAATATCACACAACTTAATCTCATTCAAAGCTACAGTCAGGGGTGGGTTTTATTGTGTTAAGGGCCATCGAGTGTGGCAACCTACACCACTTTTCCCAGGTGGACTCGTCCATCCCTTCAGGAGAGAGCCACCTGGCAGCACTACAGAAAGCGAAATGCAAATGCATCACTGGAAATGGAATACAGAGACTTTTCACAATAAAGCTTTAAAGTGTATCCAATGTCTAGCTAGTTATAAGAGGGTAATTGTGTTTTCATAAAGGAAGACTGCCTATAATGGCATCCATCACAGTAACATTTCATTTAGTGCTGTGACACTCCCATCAACTTCACATCAAGCTTAACAGACATTTCTTAATCAAGAGGGGTGTCACCAATGTGTTACCTTTAATTTATATAATTTTTCACCAGGGCAATAATGGCACATAGTGCTTAAGTAATGTTTTAGCACTCAGCATTTTTATGTCGGTTCACGCAACCTGTCGCGGAAGCCGAAGCCATTCACCCAGTTCGCCTCAGCACACAAGCCAGACCGGCAGTGTTGGTCGTCAGCTCCGCAAGCCCCCTCGGTACCATCATTTAGGCTGAGCTCACTTAATTACCATAGTAACATAATTAACCGAAACTTTTAATTTCTTTTCTGTGCCGAGAGGAGTACCATCTGCACTCTTACCAGAGAGTTTAACGCTACCGCGTATCTCCGTAATATCCCGCTCACTTAGGTCATTTTCACGCAAAGGTCACCGATAGGCCATAAGTGCTGGGACTGTTTCTTTTAGTATTCACAAATATACAATGCAAATTAAAGCGGACCTGAGTCANGATAGGCCATAAGTGCTGGGACTGTTTCTTTTAGTATTCACAAATATACAATGCAAATTAAAGCGGACCTGAGTCACAAAGACTACCAGTGGCCGTTACTGTACAAAAAGGCCAAGAATGGCGTGAAAACTTACAATAGTAATTAAACCTCTGGGGTCGGCAAATTGAGCTGACAGAGGGGTGCTGCGAATGTGGGGAAGACTGTTGGTAAACTAAATTAAAGTTCTAGTAAATTACATTAACCTATTGCAGTTAAGTGTTCTGAACAAACTATGAAATTCCCCCGCGATGCAGCACCTTATACCCGTGGAATCAGACTGGTGGGTGTATCGCTGGCGAATTGCATCCTTGCCAAGTGGTTCTGCCATCCTGCGAGGTATCTTAGTTTTCTGACCTCATTACATAAATACGTAAAACCTACATACAATATGACCCTTTAACATTCTGGATGGACATACTTTAGCTTGAGGAGAGTTCAGAGTTCTTTCTTAAGAACTAATTTTAATACAAAACATGATTGTGTGGTGCCTTGCAGAGCACATGGGAAATTTAGGTCTGTTAAGATTTGAAGTACTCTATGATCGGAATGGTCAGGTTGAAAGAAATACTAATTATTTCCCACATCACTAATTGGCTTGATTAGACAGACAATTACACTCGGAAAATTATATAGAACACTTCAAATACCATAGCCTTGCTTATCTACACCCCATTAAATATGCATGTGGCATGCATTTATTCAGCGATTACTTCGCAATCCCCTAAGGGCAAATTTCACGAACATTTGCCTATGAGCTATAAATTCTAATGCTATTTAATACACGTTCTAACACTTGATTCTTATCCTAATTACACAGATCTCTCTATAAACACCACAGGCAATAGGTTGGATTACTCGGTATCGGGTCATGTCCCATTCCGAAGTGAACGATGCGGACACGCATCAGGATGCACGACGTATGTGTTCCGCGGGCCGCACTGGTGCAGAACCTGTGGGCCGATGACGTGATGACAGTGGCTGTGCCAAACCATGCAAGAGTGGTACACATCACACATTACATGGTACTTACATGAGCTATATGTAAAGCTGTATTTACACACAGGGTAAATTACACTTTAATAACACTTAAAAAAATCTGGTTAGGCTGGTTTGAGGGTTTGTCTCTGTGTGCTGATACACAGCAAGCCCTGAAATGAAAAGGTGTAATGGAGTACTATGTGATTTATTCCTCTATTTAAGGTACGATTACAAAAGACCACTCTTAGACTCTAATTGAAGCAGGCTCTACACTGTAGTCTGATTTTGGTATTTAATCATAAATCCATCTTTATGACTCGTACTTATGACACATTAAGTACACGGAAAATAAGTTTAGCAGTTTATTATTTATTTATCAACTGCTAATTCTAGCCAGTCAGAATTGAAGGAGACGAAAGCAGCAGCCGATATAACCTGCAAAAATGAACAAGAGTAAAGATTTTTTTAATATATTTAATTATTTGTGGTTACTTCTTGTGCAATCGTTGTGAAAAGCTCATTATCTCAAATAGAAAGAAAAGGCGATGCCAATGTTAGGCATTTCTGTCAATAAATCTAAAAATGTTGAAGAAAAAAAGCGAATTTGATAACTTCTTCCAATAAATAAAACATGACCATTAACAGTTCATTAAAGAAGGAGAATACTGCCTCTCGATCAAAATAATTCATTGCATACGATTTCACGAAATGACATTGCCTAAATCCAAGGTTCAAATACAGTTTCCCGCCATCAATTGTCACTGTGCTCTTATTAGCTACTTCGTCTTGATTTGAGCTTATAATATAACGATATCTTAAGTCAAGCCAAAAACGCACACGACCCGTACACGACCCACACACTGCAGCCATAAACCAATACCCTCGAAAACATTAGTTAATGGTTATTGTTTGTTTGTTTTATTGCGTACCTAAAATCATTTGAATAAATAGCAGTACAAAGATATTGAACAAGTCAAATTACTGTATACAAGTTGTGTGCATATAGATATATATTATGTGTGTGTGTGTATCAGATTGCACTTACAAACATCATATTTTTTCTACATAATGTGACTAATCTTCTTCCAACATGCTGTTGGACATTATTGCTTTACTAAAACCTAATAAAAAGGGAACTAGAAAAACCGGAACAAGAAATGTGTACAATAAAATAATATACTGTAATTTCTTAATTTTTGTAGTTTATATAATTATCTAAGCTATAAAATGCACTTTCATCAAAAAAAATTCTTTCAGCTATTTTTTTTAAAAGATTTTTTGATTAGAGAGGCAAATTTCTTAAAGGTGTTGTAATTTATTGAAATATTGGCTACCAAGGTAGGATGGCCCTATCTGGAGTAGTTTTAAGTTAACTGAAGCCATGTATCAGAGTTTTTTATTCTAGTGTAATGCTTATGGAATGACAAATGTTTCTGAAATAAATGAGTGTTTTTAGACAGGAATATGAGTACTGAAAACATATTGTCACGTTTTAAGGATATCATAAACCCAGTTTTATTATTTTAAAACTTAGAACATATTTACTAATATTGAAAAAAAAAATTGTAATCTTTGTTAAAACTAAAATCTATACATTGTTTTGCCAAATATATTGGCAAAAAATAAAAGACTACTCACTAGAAAATTTGTATATTTTCTTTGTAATGCGCACTCTACACATTTTCCATTTGGCAAATTTCAACTTTCTCTCTTTGTGTGCTCTAGAACGGCATGCAGACCAAGGGGTGAAATTCCTTGCTCTGTTTCACTNACGTTTTAAGGATATCATAAACCCAGTTTTATTATTTTAAAACTTAGAACATATTTACTAATATTGGAAAAAAAAAAATTGTAATCTTTGTTAAAACTAAAATCTATACATTGTTTTGCCAAATATATTGGCAAAAAATAAAAGACTACTCACTAGAAAATTTGTATATTTTCTTTGTAATGCGCACTCTACACATTTTCCATTTGGCAGATTTCAACTTTCTCTCTTTGTGTGCTCTAGAACGGCATGCAGACCAAGGGGTGAAATTCCTTGCTCTGTTTCACTNGATTTCAACTTTCTCTCTTTGTGTGCTCTAGAACGGCATGCAGACCAAGGGGTGAAATTCCTTGCTCTGTTTCACTTGATATCACTGTAAGGTATAGGACATAGCCGCCCCCTTAGTGAAGGTGTGTCAGCCCATCATTGGCATTCGAAGTATGTGAGGTTAAATGGTCCATATCGCTTTGTTTATGGTTTTTACAAGACGTCGTCATGTTGGTTAGGGGAGCATGTGTGATTTTGAACGTCGTATAATTAAACCTGAATGTTTTCTTTTTATACTGTGAGACATTTAAGTTATCATGAGTGAAACAGACGAGCAAGGAAAGGTGAGACATTCGTTTTTTGAATGTAGTGTTTTTATTTTTTGGAGTACAGGTGTTTTTGTCAATAGGTCAGGATGAATGCTTTAATTTACAGACTTTTTTACATTGTAAAGGATTGTTACTTTTCCGAAAACAAAAGAAAAAATCAAGGAAAGTGTTGTAATTCCACTCTACCAATTACACAACACGAATTTACTAGGGGCTTCAACATCATATCAATACAAACCACAAATACGATAGTGGGGAAGGCTTTGAAGATCAGGGAATTTGTAGGGTAAAACATGTATAAAATAATTAATGTTGTTATATTTTCTTACCTCCTAGGTGGTTAATCATGAGACACACTGAATTGGCGCACATTCCCAGGATATAACTGGCGTAAACCAAAATCGATGCACATTTCTTGTGTGTGTGTGTGTGTGTGTGCGCNCGCACATTCCCAGGATATAACTGGCGTAAACCAAAATCGATGCACATTTCTTGTGTGTGTGTGTGTGTGTGTGCGCACATCATTGGTCACTGATTGTATTGGAATGTCTCATGGGGATAGAAGTCAACTGTTTATTTAAACCATATGTGAACGTCTTTTTGTATGATATACCATGTATATTTATTTTACTATTAATAAGTTACGTAGGTCAATCCTCTCGTGAATGTAGACAAGGTAGGCCTTGAAAACAACAGAATTAAGTGATATTCTGACTGCTTGAGCACCGTCTTTTATACTTGTATAACCCTACAACGCTGGAAAAACATACCTTGTGACAAACGTTTTGTAAAATACGTTTAATTTTCAGAGGAGTTCTAGAATGAAACACGATTCTGCGGCCCTAAAGAAATATATTTGACATAAATTTCACGTGTGTCACCGCATAATCACTCAGATTTTAGTAGCCTTCCTCACCATTACATTTAATAGTGTATATTGCAAATTACGTGAAGCCCCAATAAAATTCGAATTAAGCGTGATTAGTAATGACCATATGTAACAAATGCAGGTATTATTTTCCCAATTTTCGGAAAAATCACTATTTGTTATAATTATCGNCGTGTGTCACCGCATAATCACTCAGATTTTAGTAGCCTTCCTCACCATTACATTTAATAGTGTATATTGCAAATTATGTGAAGCCCCAATAAAATTCGAATTAAGCGTGATTGGTAATGACCATATGTAACAAATGCAGGTATTATTTTCCCAATTTTCGGAAAAATCACTATTTGTTATAATTATCGNGGTAATGACCATATGTAACAAATGCAGGTATTATTTTCCCAATTTTCGGAAAAATCACTATTTGTTATAATTATCGAACAAGACAGTTATCTCGCATCCCTCTTCTCTTACTCTTTTCTTCCTCCTCCGGGGTAAGATAAATTGCTCAGTTGCAGATATCAGGTGTTGCAGTACCGAAAGTCGTGGCGTAGTGTTGACTGATTCGCGTTGCTGTGTTGTTGCTTCCATGCGGGTTCGTCTCTGTGTATAAGCTGCTAAAATCTGTGTTGACAGGTGTAGATGCACCTGTGCAGACAGCTAATGGTATTGAATTAACTGTTATGAATGACCTCACCATAACACAACTGTTTGGGGGGAGGTGGTCCAATTTCCGGAGTTAGAGAACTGGGCACTGCATACTGTAATATTGTACCATAATTATTTTACGTTTGGCAGTTGCACCAAGCTATGGCAAATGTGTTATATTTATAGTGCAGGCACCATTAATCATTGTATAATTAAAGATTATATTTCACGTACTATAATTAATTGTATATTTGATCATTATGACACACATCATATTTACGGTATATGTACCACAAAACTAGGGTACATACCATTATTAAGGCACATACATTTATACATGCCGGTTTATTAATAAAAAATACTTATTTTTATTGTATGCTACTTTGCTTTGCAGTATTATTGTTCCTGTATGCTACACCAAGGTGAAGTTAGCTTTGAATCCCAGTTTCAACTTTATGCTGCCAACATAATGGCAAGAAAATCACTAGTGAAATTGTTTAGTGTCCCTAATACCACAATATAAAATATAAGTAATTTGTTGAGGTACAACATACGCTGAGGAGACTTACATCACAAAGTAATGCTTTGAATTAACACAAATATGCTGGGCATATCTGCTACCATCCCATTTTTGCTGGGGTTATTTTTTCATCAATTTTTGTGATATTTTGACGGCTCCTGATAAGTCTTGTTAAATCAATGGTCTCAACTTTAGATGTTGGNTTTCATCAATTTTTGTGATATTTTGACGGCTCCTGATAAGTCTTGTTAAATCAATGGTCTCAACTTTAGATGTTGGTAAATCAAAGGAAGTTCCCTATATGTGTTTCGTATTTCTAAGCACATAATTAATTTTTTTAATATTTCCTAACATTGGTGTAAAATAAAAATAAATAAAAACTTGTCAGAAAATGTGGCATGTGTTGTATTTTCTGTACTCTTAATCGGTCAGTATGCTTTAGTATAAAAAAAATTGTTGTGAGAAATTTCATGAATTTATTATAGCTGAAATCAAACTTCCAACAGCAATTTCAAGAAAGGTACATGACAGCCAAATACCGCATGCACGATAACTAANAAAGGTACATGACAGCCAAATACCGCATGCACGATAACTAACATGAAGGGATCACGAGACTATGGGTTGAAGGGGGGACAGAGGTTGGGTGTGTAACTCACGCTGCTATTGGCCGGCCTGCCCTACGCTTGACATGTGATATTGTGAAGGAAGCGTTGTAATATGGTTCTAATTGACTCAGTACTGACA
Source organism: Clitarchus hookeri (assembly GCA_002778355.1). Lineage (NCBI taxonomy): Eukaryota > Metazoa > Arthropoda > Insecta > Phasmatodea > Phasmatidae > Clitarchus > Clitarchus hookeri. The sequence continues at coordinate 624,991 of NQII01000061.1, read as the reverse complement.
TTGTATCAGCCCTCAAATACGAGTGTGCACCATTCAGTAACATTATTTGGCTAGTGCTGGTCAAGCAGTAGCTGCTTAGATATCTTCACACAAGTAAACATTCAGGTATAATAAAATAAAAAGTAATTTTTTATGTTAAAAATAATGTTTGAGAAGCCACAGGAAACGTTAGTCATGAATGTTGCGTGTTCCCTAGGATTTGTACAGTCATCACGGAGTCCTGGTGAAAACTAATCACTCAAACAGAGAAGAAGACTCGCAGTGCTCTGGTACGCTCAGCATTGTCGAATACGTAAGTTGTGTGATGTTTGTGAAGGTCCATTGCGTACGCCCTTTATGTGCCATGACTTTTCCACCGTGTTTTTTACTGTGGTGTTGTAGAGTTTTGGCAAGTGCATAGAATGGAAGCCGACAGATGTCTCGGTCGATTCTGAAATGAACGACCAGGAGTGGGCCATGGTGAATACGAACGGGCGGCGCGTTCGGACGCTAAGCGGTGAGCAGAAATAGTAATGTTCTACGCTCATTTATAGTGAGGTATTGTGAACTCCTTAAAGTGCAGCTTTTAGCAGGAAAAGTTTGCCTGAATGTACAGTATTTAAATAGNTAGTGAGGTATTGTGAACTCCTTAAAGTGCAGCTTTTAGCAGGAAAAGTTTGCCTGAATGTACAGTATTTAAATAGTGACAGATATGTAGTGCGACAGATATGTAGTGTGTGTTTGTGAGTTTATAAATTTTAAGGATTCTGTTAGTAATNTGTGAGTTTATAAATTTTAAGGATTCTGTTAGTAATTTTTAAGGATTCTGTTAGTAATTTTTTTTTCTGTGCATAAACATTTTAACATAAATAGCATTATAGGCTGTTCATGGTTAACATATGACTTTTGAGATCAACCTTTGAATGATGTCGCTGCCCCTATTTCTATATATTTTAACAGGCACAATGTTTGGCAAGCACCCTATAAAGTTGGTAACGACAGAGGGAAAGTAGTTCCACGACTTAACTTGAATTTAAAATGTTTGGTAAATATCTGTGAAAACTCAAATGATTTCTTTTGATTTCTGTATTTTTAATGCATGTAAGTTTAAGAACCAGCAAATTTGTAAAACGTTTACTTTCCTAATCAATTCACAGTTTCGCTTCACTGATGCATAAATTAAGTGATCAGACGTGTGGCAGTGCTAATTTTACATGTGGTGGAAGAACACACAATGTGCAATCGGGTAGATCGCAAGTGGGGCTTTCAAAAGTGCTGAATTTACTGTGAACGACCTGTACATTGACATGTTGTTTGCTGGCTGATGTAATCCAGTCCATTCACGGTTACTTCCAACTCTTCTGAAGCCCTGCTCAAGTTGTAATTCCGGGATATTCCTCCCTCTCGTGCATACAAAGCTTAACCGAGTTTTAAAAATTACACCAAAGGGACAACGCACCGTATTCGTCCGCACTAAGTGTAATTATATGTTGCGTAAGAACTATTTCTTACCATACAGCATCTCACTCCTTGGATTGCAGTTGGCGGTGTAATGGACGTTCGCTCTCTCTTTCCAATATGTGATTTCTGTCAATGCTGTCCTTGTTCCTGCATACACTGTTTCCTGATAAGTTATCTGTTTGCAGCTTCAAAAAAAAAAATACCGGTTTCATGGTTTCATTGCGTGTGATTCTCTTGAGAGTTATCAGGGAGGTAAACAGATCAAATTCTCGTAATCAAGCCATTTCCTTCGCAGCTCATTTGTTTCTCTGCCTGCCAGTTACGTCGCAAAGCTGGAGTAATCTGGCAACAGTGCGCGCCATCCACACTGCGCTGCAGTAGACGTGGGTCGTTACGTCATTTTCAAGAAACGTAACGAAACTAGTTACTTGGTCGCCGTCACCAGTTTTAAAACAAGTGATTTTTGTAGCTAGTTTTTTTTCTGCTCTATAAATAACTCTATCATCTATATAGTTACTCACGAAACGAAAATAAATGAAATCACTATTTAAGTTTGTAGCTATACAGTTAAATCAATAACGTAATACTGACACAAATTAACTTCCCTTCATACTTTATTCAGGCTTAGGACTGACTGCGTGATTGCAGGAAATGTACTTACTTAACTTACTTTTGTATATTAATTCTGATTGATTAGTGATTACTACTATAAAACTATGATTTTAATAAAATCATTTAATGATTATTTAGAAGTTAATTTGATTGAATATACAATGATTGATATATTTACACTATTTACAGTTCATTTACACTTTTTCTGTCATGTGTTTTTGCACTTTTATTTACATTTAATTTTACACTGTACAATAGTTTTGTTCGGTTATTTACACTTTTTATTTTTTATATCTTAAATCTATTTGGATTTAGGTTGACATTTAAATATGTCAACTGGGCAACTTTATTTGTCTTTAATTGTGTGCGGCGGTTATTGATAATAAGTCCTGTCTTGCTGTATAGCCCGACCTAACTGGTGACGGCGACCAAGTAACTAGTTTCGTTACGTTTCTTGAAAATGACGTAACGACCCACGTCTACAAACAATCACAGTTGACAGTATAATAACGCATTTATAAGAATCACTACTTGTCATTTGACTCAAAACTAGTGATTCGGTTATTTTCCGCATAGCTAGTTATTGTAACTAGTGACGTGAAATAACGCCCACGCCTACACTGCAGTCTAAGAGTGGGTTTCCAACACGCACATTTTCTCCCGGTTTTTATTTATATTAATTATAAATGAAATATAATTTATTGATAATATATAGGTAAAAGTTTACTTTAACCAATAGTAAGTTACTTTGATGTTAACATAAGTATAAAATACTTGTGATATGTGGCATATTTAGGAAACAATTAAACAAATCATTTATGGGGTGATTTTTCAAAGGTTTTATTCAAAAAGTGTGAAGAAACCGTAAATAAACTATACTGAGGATTCACGTGTAAAGTGTGTTCGACTAAGGCAAAATATGTAGCAAGCACCGCTATAGATCAGAACTACATTCACATTGCAACCAGTTTGCTTCTGTTTGCGTGAATGTAAAATAAATTATTTTAACATCCTCATTGTTTTTAATTTGTTTTTAAAATGAAAATGAAATTTAACGACACCCACCCTTACGATAAATGAGGCAGTATAGAGTAATAAGCATTTTGTTTTATTCTATGAACACAGTTATGTAAGTTTGTAAGAAATTTAATGGGATTAAATGTTTACCTTTAATAGTTTTGTTCATTTACATTTTTATAATAGCATTCAAATATTTATTCACTGATAAAAGTATTGCTAGTATTTTTTTCTACTATGCGTGTCACACGTAGGTTATATAAAAAACTTTTGTACGACTGATTNTAAAAGTATTGCTAGTATTTTTTTCTACTATGCGTGTCACACGTAGGTTATATAAAAAACTTTTGTACGACTGATTCTCTGTTGCAGTTTCAAAAAATGGGGACAGAATTAGTATTAAAGTGGACCAAAGGAAAGTGGTTTAGAACACAAGAATATGTAAAATTGTATTCATTTATACATGATTCTCCCAGTAAAGTTTGTTACCCTACGTTACCTATTGCAACACTTTTTCAGAATGTCAGAGCCTTCCACGTCCAATCTGTATCGAAATGTCGGACTTGAAGAGTTTCCGTGTGATGAAGAACAGTCAGCAGATCTCGCTGATGCAGNACCAATCTGTATCGAAATGTCGGACTTGAAGAGTTTCCGTGTGATGAAGAACAGTCAGCAGATCTCGCTGATGCAGCGCGATGGGACCACGCACAGCTCTTTTTTCTTCCAACATGCAAATGCTGACTCATTTGTGGGAGCCCTAAAAGCAAACGTCAAGATTGCCAAGTACGAACCATTTTGTTACTTGTGGGAAATATTGCTTTTAAAATGCTGTACTTGATCAATGGTTTTTTTGAAACTTGTGTTCAGAAAATGCGTAGTGTGTTAATCTCTGAGAAATCACAATTTGGTCTTGTGAAGTACAAGCGAGATAGTCAACAGATTCATCACAAAGTGCTGGAGGAACAATATAAGAAAATAATCAGTAGATAATAATAATAANGCGAGATAGTCAACAGATTCATCACAAAGTGCTGGAGGAACAATATAAGAAAATAATCAGTAGATAATAATAATAAAGAAATAAAAATAACTTCAACATAGTTTCCATGGTTTTCTGAAATCATTCGATTGCTGGTATGAGTCCATAATGGTCGATTCCTTCCCCATTCGTACTTCTCTGAACNGCGAGATAGTCAACAGATTCATCACAAAGTGCTGGAGGAACAATATAAGAAAATAATCAGTAGATAATAATAATAATAATAAAGAAATAAAAATAACTTCAACATAGTTTCCACNTAATAATAATAAAGAAATAAAAATAACTTCAACATAGTTTCCACGGTTTTCTGAAATCATTCGATTGCTGGTATGAGTCCATAATGGTCGATTCCTTCCCCATTCGTACTTCTCTGAACAACTAGCTGTGTGTCTAATGACCTTGCTTTTGACAAGACATTAAGTCCTACTGTCTACATACCTTTAGCTGCAAAACTACCATTTTACACGTGTTAGTTTGGGGAAGTGCTTCAGTAGTCGAATGTTCCCTAGGTCTAAGAAGGACAAGCACCTCTACATGGTGCTGGACCAGCCGGAGTCGCGTGTGTTGGACCGGTCGTTTGCCGAGCTCGATCTGTTCACGGAAAACACGTCGGATGTCGTCTGGAAGTTTGTCCGCAACCTTCACCACCGGCCGTACGAAACTACTCTGGAAGCTTTCTCCAAACTCACTGATATATGGCGTACGTCCATCGTTTACTAGTTTTTACTTTTAATGATACAAAGTTCTCATATATTTCAGTTTAGAAGTTTATTCTGAGGAGAGTTAGATTATAGTAAAAAATATTACTGTAGTTCTCTTTCATTAAAAAATTAGACAGAAGTATTTACACAAGGGAATAATACTGTATTAGGATTTAAAAAAGGGAAAGAAGTAGGACAGTTATCTGAAACACATTATTGTAATAAAGTAATTTATAAATCAATCACAGATTAATAAAATGAACATGACTACCAGTTTNATCTGAAACACATTATTGTAATAAAGTAATTTATAAATCAATCACAGATTAATAAAATGAACATGACTACCAGTTTGCTAAAGTCAAGTTTCATGGCACATGAATATTTGAAATATTTGTTGAATATTTTGAAAACATCACATTTTGCAGAATAAGGTTGTAGCACCTTATATTTGTGCGAACAAANATCTGAAACACATTATTGTAATAAAGTAATTTATAAATCAATCACAGATTAATAAAATGAACATGACTACCAGTTTACTAAAGTCAAGTTTCATGGCACATGAATATTTGTTGAATATTTTGAAAACATCACATTTTGCAGAATAAGGTTGTAGCACCTTATATTTGTGCGAACAAANAAATATTTGTTGAATATTTTGAAAACATCACATTTTGCAGAATAAGGTTGTAGCACCTTATATTTGTGCGAACAAAGCAGAAAAACTGCGAAAGACTAATTTCTTCACACTTTTCAAGAGAGGTGAGTAAATATTTCCTTTGTACCTGAAAGATCACATACTGAAAACAAATTTAATGTATAAACTTTCTTTCATTTCCTGCCTACACATGTACCATGCAGGTACCAGTGTAATTGCTGCAAAAATTTTGTTGGCCGCATTTGATTTTGTTTTTAATCAACAACACAATAGAACATTTGTAGTTGCTTTATATGAAAATTACAGATTTTACGAAATTTTTTTGTCAAAGAATATTATGGAGAAATTAGAAAGAGTAAAAATATTTAACTGTATTTCAGTAATAAATCGTTGCAATTTTTTTTTATTGGTTAAATGTTTTATGTAATTGGCTAACACGCTAATGCATCTTCTTCAAAAAAATTATTTGAACCCAAACTCTTGTTTGCTTTTGTGTCACATATTTGTACATAGAAAGGCTAACATTGGGTTTTTTCTTTATAGTAGCTTCGATTCACGTGAATGATGCACCATCTCGATGCTCTTAAATTACAAGCAATGTAGGAAGAGAGGCAATTGAACCACCACAGTTTCATTCTCTAGACACAAGAAGTGACGCAGTTGTAGTCTTCGCCTCATCAGAAACAAAATATAGAAGTGTTTCAGAATATCTAGAAATTTTCATGATTTAACCTTTATGAATATTACTGATTGTAAAGTAATTAATGGAGTACAGTGTCGAGTGAGGAGGAAAAGTTTTAACTTGCTGGGTTTGGTACAAGAGGAGTCGGGTTTGATTNTAATGGAGTACAGTGTCGAGTGAGGAGGAAAAGTTTTAACTTGCTGGGTTTGGTACAAGAGGAGTCGGGTTTGATTCCTGGTATATCAATCCATTTTTTTTTCTTCTTAAATTACTTTGATTGAATGCCTGGAAAGCCCCATGATTATTGGCAGTAGCAGATTTTGTCCCCATCCCTGATTGGTGCAGTTTCTACAATGTTGTCCTGACTATAAGTTGGTATGTACTTTATTACCAGAAATGTGGTACCCAAAGTTGAAACACTAATTTAATGTGGTCATCTCATGAAAATTTTTATGTGATCAGTAACTTTGTTGGTACAGCAGATAACATTTTATNACTAATTTAATGTGGTCATCTCATGAAAATTTTTATGTGATCAGTAACTTTGTTGGTACAGCAGATAACATTTTATTTGACATCAAAGAAAACATGAATGAAAGTCATCACCATTCACTTATGTTCATAATTTTATTTGTGGAATAACTTGGGGTGTTTGAACTAAGATGATAATGAATGTGTTTTGTAAATTTTCAAGATACACCGAGTAGAATCAATAGAAGATGCAGTACTAAAAGTTAGTTTCGTAGTTTTTTTTATCAAGCCAAACTTTTTCTTACAAATTCTAAATGCTAAAATCATTTGATCAACTTATATTCAGGACGATATGGCAACTACCCCCACTTTCAAGATAATAACCTTTACGTAAAAATTAATGTAGTTACTTGCTGCTGTGTTTGTAAGAGTCATAAGTGTTGCTGTTGGATGAGCAGTGTACAAGCAGCCGGAGCAGCGGCTGATGGAGCAAGAGGTGGCGGAGCTCCTCAACCGCAGTCTCACCCTGGACGAGACGGAGGCGAGCGTCGCTGGGGAGGACTACGCCGTCATCAGGATCCGCGGGGGCCCCATGCTGCCCCCGCGCCCACCTGCCCCCCGCGGCCAGCCCCTCTCCGTGGAGCAGTGGGCCCATTGCTTGGACGACGAGGGCAGGGTGCGTGACCCCGAGCACATTAGAGACGTCATCTTCCACGGGGTGAGTTGAGTTCTACTTGGATATGTCTCGATTTTACCAGACATGTCCTCTTCTTTTTAGAGTTTGAATTTCTGTCTGGGCGGAATTTTAAAATTTGGAGGGATGTCCTGGTTTTCTGGTTGGATACAATCAATAGGCTAGAATAAATCAATGTTTTCTATGTTTAAATTTTTTGTGTGTGGCAACACATCTTGGGCCTAGCAAGCATGTTCTGTTTCCAAACTACCAATTGGGTGCACAAGTTAAGTTTTTGTGCAACAAAATGCCAAAAAGAAAATGCAAATTTTCTGAATAGTTACAGTAGTATTGTGGAGGTGAATGCTTGGTATGTAAACCAGGTACATTCTGTCTATTGGGCAAATAAAGGAGGACTCTGCTTTTAAAATAAGACTCATTGTAGCCATCCATTGTTAAATGTACAGTCAGCACCCAATGTTACGAGGCCTCACAGATCCCGAGAACGGCCTCGTAAAGTCGTANTCCATTGTTAAATGTACAGTCAGCACCCAATGTTACGAGGCCTCACAGATCCCGAGAACGGCCTCGTAAAGTCGTAGAGGACAGATTTTGATTCCAAAAAAAATATTGTTTAAATTGTATTTTTGTCTTTCGGTTTTCAAATGTTTCTAGTGCAAAAAAAAAAGTTTAAAAAAAATTGATGAATTTTTTAAAAATAAAATNCTCTTTCGGTTTTCAAATGTTTCTAGTGCAAAAAAAAAAGTTTAAAAAAAATTGATGAATTTTTTAAAAATAAAATTATACCACAGAGCATTATATATGACCGCCCTTGTCCCAAAAAATGTAACATCCGGTGCCGAGCACATGTAGCGATTGCAAAATTGATTTTCAGTAACTGCTTGTGGAAAAATCAGTGGTTTTATTACAACTATTTAATTTTATTTAATACTCATTTATTTGTCTTCAGAATAAAATAGCACACAAAGTTATGCACAACCTCTCGTTAACATCAAACATAAGCATAAACAGGGTGTAGTGTATTTTTCAGAAAGTGCTAATTACATTTTCAATTCTGTCTAATGGGAATAATCAACGGTTTCATCACAAATATATAAATTAATTTTAATTCTTGGACGCCTTCACAATAAAGTAATATCTGATAAAGTACCACACTACCACTCATTAATGCCAAGCATCAATTTTAAATAGGATGCAGCATTATTTTCAGAAAGTGTGTGTCACATTTTCAATCTCACTGCACGATTTTAATAAGTAAATGCAAGTTCAAAATATGAAATAGTGCATTTTTATTATAAACTGTAGCTTGGGAATTGAGACATTTGCTTTCACAATGTAGAGAGATTGAGACGTAAGGTGTTGCAAATGAAGAAATAAAGAAAGCTTATTCATGCTTTTCATTGTATTATTTCCTCCAGATTTTCATATATGCAAAATGTAGTAAATGTTTTTGCTGCCTCCATTTTTAATTTAAGAACTGTCCCCTCCCTCTTCCATCAAATATCTCACTCAACATTCTACAATGTAGAGTTTTTAGTTTTTAAGTGGAAAAATTAGTTCAATTTTTTTACTAATTCCACATTGGAGTGTTATATATATACTATCATATGTATGCAGGATAAATTGTTTTAGTACCAGGTAAACAAGTGTGAGATATAGCAGGAACAGGTCGCTAGGCTACTGATTACATTTTAAAAAGTGAACAGAATATACAAGTACTCACAGGNGAGATATAGCAGGAACAGGTCGCTAGGCTACTGATTACATTTTAAAAAGTGAACAGAATATACAAGTACTCACAGGACGGTACTTGTAGATACACACACAAATAAAAGTCAGACAAACACATTTTTCACGCTGAAAATGTGTTCGTCTGACTTTAGTTTGTGTGTGCGTATCTACGAGTACCACCCTGTGAGTACTAGTGCATTCTGTCTACTTTTTATGATGTAATCAGGAAAACAAGTGTGTTGATGNGCGAGTACCACCCTGTGAGTACTAGTGCATTCTGTCTACTTTTTATGATGTAATCAGGAAAACAAGTGTGTTGATGAGACGGCTAGTGTTTAGCACAGTATAGTGTCACAATGCCATCGACAAATGTACAGTTTGTCGTTGGTAAGTTCCTGGGACTGAAGGAACTGCCAACAGTTTGATGCGGGGAGGTTGTGGCTCGGGATGGGCTGGTACCACATTTTCTCGATGCTCGATACCAGTGTCCTTATCAAAACATTCTCGCGATACTCAATACCTATACTTTTCTTGATACCAGAGTAAAATAGTGTTTTCAGGTAATCTACCACATAAAGAGAAAACTTTTACGTGTGATGTCGGGTGACTGACGACGTCACGGTTTCACAAGGTGTTGTGTGTGTCAAGAGACATGGGTGGTATGCTTAGTTGACTTTACCGGCTCCTAACTGGACCTCGGCTGGTGTATAGGCTAGGGGGCGTGGCTTGACGGCACGGCACAAAGTTGGCTGAGGGCTTGGCTGTCCTTCGTATTTCTGGTTGGCACACAGCCACTGGCTTACCTGTATTGGGCGTGGCCCGCGGTAGCTCCTGACTCGGCCGCTGTTGCTGCCGAGGTCTGCTGGAACTAGTGCCCAGTCCTTGGGAGGAGGTGGTGCTGAAGGGTGCCAGCGGAGGGCTGCCGATCCTGGTGCTCCGGAACCACGGGTTCGCTATCCCCAGTGGCACGTGACGTCCCTGACGGAAGTCGTCGGTGACAACCGGATGCAGCTGGCCGGTGGTCATGAATGGGGGCTGAAATAAGGAGGGGGAGGGAGCTGGTAGGTTGAGGCCTCTCCAACTGTCGGGCGGCTTGAGCTCGTCCCCGGGGGTTATGCTGCAAAGTGCAGTTGGGGCTGGGTTAAAGCTCACGTTGGATTCAGAGGCAGTAGCTACCTTCCTAGCTTGCCACTTCGCACCACTCCTATGGGTGTAAGGCATACAGGTAGCTACTAAAGTCGGCCCCACGAAGGAAAAGCAGGCGATGATGATCCCTAGCTAGGTATATAGCCAAGCCGAGGCAGAGTCGTACCCTATCACTCCAACCAGCAACAGTTCAGCGTGGAGGATGGAGTGAATTGGCTGGGCTGGTAGACTAGCCGCCATGTTGATTGAGTCATAAGTGGTTGTGGCTCTACCGTACTGCACAGTATGGGTGACTGTCTAATGGGTGTGTTTGTGACGTCCGTGCGCCCGGTTAAGGGAGTCCGCAGTCCTACTCTAGGTTCGGCAATTGGGTTTGTAAATGGCGCAGTCTCCTGCTTTTCCCTGGTAGACTGAAATCTATGAGGGATAAAAGACACATTCACCCTAGAATCAGTACTCTGAGGTTTGATATAAAACATGTTTATTCTGCGAGGAATAGACATGGTGGCCGTACTTTCTTCTAACTAACTAGGAACTGAAACGGAAGTAGACTACGAATACCAGGTGAAGGGGACCTAGGTCTAAANGTACTTTCTTCTAACTAACTAGGAACTGAAACGGAAGTAGACTACGAATACCAGGTGAAGGGGACCTAGGTCTAAACTAGACAAGAGTAGATGCGGTTAGGTAGCTATAGTTCTAACTGACCCTAACTAACTCAATGCTGTTGTCCAGAAGGGACTTGGGTGGCACTACCAGAAGGGTAGTGCGTGTTGAAGGGGGTTGGAGACTNTCTCAATGCTGTTGTCCAGAAGGGACTTGGGTGGCACTACCAGAAGGGTAGTGCGTGTTGAAGGGGGTTGGAGACTTCTTCTGGTGTTGCTGGTGAAAGCCTTGAAGAGCTTCTGGTAGGTTGCGAAGACGGAGTTGGCGAGAGCTCCAGCACACGAGGTGGTGGAGCGAGCTGCTGAGAATGAACTGCCGTTCTGCAGCGGTGCACGGACATATATTCCACCTGCCCGTGGGCTCTCTGAGGTGCAGGGGTGAGCTCCTCCTCCCGTGGGCGGAGCTGCGCTCTCGGGTGCCATCTCTTGGTCCGTGGCAAAAGCAAGCATCTCTGTCATGCGGGGTTGCATCAGCTGCGCAAGCTCAGGTGCTTAGCTGGGCCGCTTGACTAGCTTCTATCACATGTGGGGGGTTGGCATGATGTCTGACATAATGGCGAAATGAACTTGGCTGGCGTGTTCATGGGTGCCCCAGCGTCTAGGTGCGTGCTGGTAAGCTCTGGTAGCAAGTAGTTTCCGGGTTCAAACCCTGGCTAAGGTGACTGGATGACACGTGAAGTACAGGCAGTCCTTCACTTTCATAGGTGACATATTATCATCTCTCAATCAATTTTCATACGATCGACTCGGTCTTTCATACATTTAGCAACCTACCGTCATGTTGATATAGCACTGTTAGTTGCCATCCAACACTGCCTGCCATATTTTCCAGCCTTTGTGGATCATATGTTCTGAATGTAGATATGGCAGTCATATTGGCACAAAACAAATGAGTGCTTCAGTTAAAATAATATACAAATCTGTGAAAAACTTTTACATTGTTTTTACAGCCTACAAAATAAAATGTTTCATTTGCACAACAGTTGTACAGAAAGTAGGAAGCCTATTTAATTACCTTATTTATTCACATAGTACTTACAATTAAATATGCATACAGGTGGTAAAAATCAACATTTCAGGTAAGAAAGTATTGCACATATATTTTATTTGTGATTTTCTTTAAAAAAAAAAAANGTGGTAAAAATCAACATTTCAGGTAAGAAAGTATTGCACATATATTTTATTTGTGATTTTCTTTAAAAAAAAAAAACATGTTCATTGATTAAATAAATTATCTTTCTCCTTTTATTTCCTTGTAACTTTGGAATGGAATCCTTCTTATTACATGCGTATATATGATTCAACCTTCATACATTCAACTTTCACACACATTTTCAGGAAAACATTGTGTGAAAGTAGAGAATTGCCTGTAGTGTTTAAATAAATGTTTTATTAAGATTAATCGTAAGTATATGAACACAATACGACACATGCAAATTTTACTTGGACTTGTAATATTTGATGTTGTAAGAAAAGCGACCTTGAAAGTACCAAAACCAGCCTACTTCGTTGCAGCTTCTACATGGTCTTGCAATATTTTAAATTTTTATAAGACTAGTTTAATTAAAGCACATGGAAACAATACGACTTAGCTACAAATTACTGCCTTTCAGTGTTTGAATAATTTTAACCACAAGTACATGACAGCACAATTTGGCCAAGAAAACTGCTCATTTTACTACACAGTGTTGTTGACACACACCGAACCTATATGAAAAACCCACAGTACACTTGAAACCAATGGTGGACAGTCTGTAAGTAACTCAAACGTCCTTAACCAATAATAAACCACCAACACCTTCGATGCTATAGAATCTCATTACCACAGTGGAAGCTCTAATCAGACTTTAAGGAAAATGATAGCTCAGCACACACTTATTTTGCGAATTCTCAGTTTTTTAATTTTATTTTGTGACTTCTAGGAAATTACTGTAATGTTTGTTTACTGAAATGTCTGATAACAGAGAGTGAATTGAGTGACAAGCGCGGCAACGAATGCTATTGTTTTCTCTTTCCGTCCAGTTCAGCGCTCGGCGCAAGATGGGGCCTCCCTTCCTCCCCATACACGCTTGGCTAGAGGGGAAGTGGTTGCCTAGCAACTAGCGCTGCATCCTCTCCCTAGCTCGGTGGATGTCGGGTACACTTGGCTGTAGTTCGACACGGACAGGTTCAAAGTCGTTTCCTCCCCTTACATGTCTTGCGCCTGATTCCAAGCAAACTTTGTTGGACAACGATATTGCGTTACTCATCGCATGTGAAGCTCATCAAACTTGAATGACGTCATGCTTCCTTCAGCTGAGTTTCTCATACATTCACATTATAAACAGGCAAGATGGCGGACACGTGAGTACAATACGCCAAATACCATATATATTTGTTTAAATTAAAATGTTGGCGTCTGTAAAATGTATTTCTGTGCTAAATGACAATTGATGCCAGTCTGAATATGTTTACAATATGTATTCGTATACCACAAAATAGTAATAATAAGAAAAATACGTGAAGTTGTTGCATTGTTGTATACAGTATACATTTATTTTCATTAGGGCCCATAACTGTTGTTTGGCAAAATAAAATAGCTCGCAGTTAGAGATGTGTGTTTGCCGACTAATTAAAAAATGCAGNCCCATAACTGTTGTTTGGCAAAATAAAATAGCTCGCAGTTAGAGATGTGTGTTTGCCGACTAATTAAAAAATGCAGCCACGCCATAGTTTTTTTTAATGTCTTTTAAGTGATTATTAGTTCATTATGTAACTTACACAACTGTTAACAGTTCTTTAGGTCCGCATTCATTTGTCAAAGTAATACTCAATTATTTAGACAGCTAAGTCAACTGGATGCCATTCAAATATAATTTTCCTTTCATTATCATTTATTGCCATACTGAAATAAACATGCCCTTTTACAGGAAACTGAGAGTGTGGAATTTTTCGGATGCATAAAAACAGTGTTACTTAATTCCGTAATGCATCCTGGCTTGAACTGTTTTCACACATAATAATTCCTATATTCCAAAACAAAAGCATTAGTGGTGAATCAAAACATAATTAAATGACTTGCAAAACTCATATACACAATAATAATATTCATATAAAATGGTTTCGTAGTCAATACGTTAAATAAAATGTTTGACGTGTGAACTCAATTGAGGTTATTAACAGCATAAAAAATTACTTTGAAAGCATTGAGTACTTTTTCAAAATAATATTTGCATTTGTGTATGATATTTTTATATTTATAAAGAGTGTTTTCTCATTACGCAAAACGTTAAAAAGCCTAATGTAAAAAAGTGATAGTATGTATTTAGCTATATCATCCTTGGTTGCAAAATCAGTGACACAGTAAAATATTATGCTTTTCTATGTTACCTANGTATGTATTTAGCTATATCATCCTTGGTTGCAAAATCAGTGACACAGTAAAATATTATGCTTTTCTATGTTACCTATGCTAATTAAAAATAAAAAGCAATAACACAAAAAAACTGCAAAACATAAAACAAAAAAAAAAGTTACAGCTTCATTCTTTTTTGCGACGTGCTGCAGTAAAGTAATAAAACGTTACACTCATGGGCTTTTTAATTTATTTCTTGTTTTCGTAGATGCGGCAGTTCACATGCTTTTTGTAACCGACTGGCAATTTCCGGGAGTTGTCTGCCACGTGTTTCCAAAACAGCGTTTGCAATGAGCAAAACAGACAATTGACAGTCGTAATCACACTGATGACATTAATAAGCAAACAGAAACGGTGTATGGTGCTCCGTCATCACGCTCGCTAGAATATCATTGGTCAACTAAGTATACCGTTACTCTTCGATCAAACATTGCGTCGAGAGGTGTTCGGAATCAGCCCCCTGGCAAGAGGGGAGATGGTTGCCTAGCACCCTACCCACTTTCCTTACTTCTTGAGGGATGATAGCTACAGTTCGTCACTGTACTTCCNGTGTTTCCAAAACAGCGTTTGCAATGAGCAAAACAGACAATTGACAGTCGTAATCACACTGATGACATTAATAAGCGAACAGAAACGGTGTATGGTGCTCCGTCATCACGCTCGCTAGAATATCATTGGTCAACGAAGTATACCGTTACTCTTCGATCAAACATTGCGTCGAGAGGTGTTCGGAATCAGCCCCCTGGCAAGAGGGCAGATGGTTGCCTAGCACCCTACCCACTTTCCTTACTTCTTGAGGGATGATAGCTACAGTTCGTCACTGTACTTCCNGAGATGGTTGCCTAGCACCCTACCCACTTTCCTTACTTCTTGAGGGATGATAGCTACAGTTCGTCACTGTACTTCCAGCTTCAGTTCATCCCCTCCCGCCTGTTTGTTTCATGTTGTGACGTGGCTGGAGTTACAAACGACTCGTAGACTGGTTTTCACTTTGCCTTATTTAAAAATTATTGCGCGACTGCTCCGCTGTGGTAATTATGCAATTAAACACAGTATGCAAATATGGGAATTTTGCGATTTTGTACTTTATCAAAGAAATGTACATGGTAAATACAATTAGCACAACGTGAAAATTTAGTACTTTCAGATATTCTCATGTGATACTTTGTAGTATAAGGCATGGATGGTATGGAGGTTTCGTAGCATCAAGGATCCCATCCCTAGTTGTGGCAGTGTGAAGCATGCTGGAGAGTGTGGGCTGTTTGTTACAGGGGGTGTGCACGAGTCTGAGGTACGAGGTGTGGAAGTTCCTCCTGGGTTACTTCCCCTGGAGCTCGACGCACGCAGAACGCCAGCAGCTTCGCAAGAGGAAGGTCGAGGAGTACTTCCAGATGAAGCTGCAGTGGCGTAGCATGACGCCCGCCCAGGAGCTGCGCTTCTCAGACTACCGCGAGAGGAAAAGCCTCATTGGTTAGTGTAGTTTTGCCTCAAGTTAGGAGCACCAGATCAGTACCACTATAACAGAAAAGTCCTTCCATGTGTAACAGTTTCATAAGTACTTGTAGGTTATACAAACAAACACTGTTTCAAGGACTTTGCACTTTTGATCTACACAGAGCCAGTTGGACATTTCAGGCACTTTGTGTCAACACGGCAGCCAAGAAAACAATCGTGGATGCTATGGCTAAAAACATGTATATTTTGTGCTTCGCAGTGGGACAATGGGAGGGGCCAACCAGAGTTTTGACAGTTAAAAATCTTCCCAGGTTGTCAGTTATTTTCAACCTTCTCCCGCTTGGAACTTTTCGACATTCCCTGCCTTGTTCTCACACTTTCTGAGCTGCTTGCAGTTTTTTTATGCTGATACTGACAGCTTTCTGGGAAATCAGTTTTACCCCATTTCCTCACTCCATTTTAATTCATACTTGAGCTCTCATATTTGTGTGTGGTTAACTTTTTAATTTCTTGGGATGTACACAGTTGAATGGCCCGAAAGCCAATGATCATCCCTTTTTGTGACTGTTAAATCGCTTCCCTTACCCATGACAGCAGGAAGCACCCTGTGTAAAAGCCAGCCTGCCGGTCGCATTATATACCCGCTTCACCAGCCCACGTCAGGGCCGTACGTCATGGGATACGCGCTGCAGATGGCACTTCTACAGGTGGTCATATAATCTGATTTGACTGCATAGTTGCCAGTGGTAAATTGATGCTGTACTAGTACAGTTGCAGTGGTTTCCTATACTCCTGTGATACAGTAGAGGGGTCGGTCCCCATATTCCTACTCCCCCCTTACCTTGTCGCTCACCCTTAGTGGGAATGGCAGTTGGAGGGTGAGGAGGCCGAGGTATGGTGAAGCAGTGGTCTCCGCTTGCACTGGGTTTTTCCTGGTGCCTACGTTGCTTGGCTTGGCCACTTCTATGATTGAGCGTTGTGCTTTGGGTGGTGTGCAAGCAAGCGATTGGGAGTGGGTACCCTAGTTGGGGTATAAGAAGGTGTAACGTTAAGGAGACTTAGTACCCTAGTAACTTTGGCTGGCCGGACGAAGGTAGGCGTCTTCTTCAGCTGCGTTGGCGGCAGCGCAGATGCTGCGTGAGGTTCAGGTGGGCACTTGACAAGGTGGATGCAGACCCTCTCTGGTGTGTGGCCACTTCTTTCTTCCAGGTGTAAACCTGGTTGTCAACTGAACTGCTACTCTTCAGTATCCCAGCCTGAGCTAGCCCCAACTTAGCAGTCTTGCCCTGCCAAGTCCTGTGGTGAGGCGTAAGGGGGGTGTGGTATACCTGCTAGGTAGATAGTGAGTGGCCAGTAAGGGGTAGACACAGCCTGATGTAGAGTAGGGTGCAGAGGTTAGACGAGGTTGGAAGCCTGATCTACTGATCTTCAGCTTGGTGGCTTGGCGAGCAAAACGTCGCTAGCGGGCCCAAGTACCAAACTGGAGGTTACAGCAGCAGGGCTAGTGACTTCCACTCCTGGGACTCCCTGGTGAACGAAACGTTTCTAGCGGACCCAGGCATTTGCTGGAGGGGCGATAGTCCAAGAGACAACTGCTCTAGTGAGGCCTAGGAAGGCGGGCTTCCTAAGCTGCACTTCGAGACAGTTACCAATAGGAGAGAAAAGGATTGAGGTTTGGCTTATCGCTATCCCTAGAAGAGTTTTACCAGAACTGGTGACGAAAATAGGGAATGGTGGGAGATACAGAGTGCTGGAAGAGACAACTCAACCAAGTCAGATTTGTGTCTGTTTTATTGATTGCTCAATCAAACGCACATAAACCCACCTTGTACCCTGACTGAGGCCTGAAGGGCCGATCCTAAGTAGCCAACTGGTTAATAACCTATTATCGGAAGATGCGGCAGCGCGAGGGGTTGAAGGCGACCCCAAGTCAGCAGCACTTATATTCGTGATAGCTGTAGGTGAGCTACAAGGTAGCTGAAAGCGCTGCGGCTTCGGCATGCTGGCGGGCAGCGAGACGGTGTCGTGCAGAGTAGAACCCCTGACTGGACACTGCGAAAGACAGTGACGACTTGAAGTCGGTTGATGCTTGGGCAGCGTGACGTTCTGCGAAGGCGAGACGTGATGTCTGGTGGCTCTCGGGCAGAGTAATGGCGTGCTACTGAACTGGTGTGACAGCCGTCGGTGCGCTCTCAGGCAGAATAACACCAGGCAAGTGGACTGGTGCGAGACAGTCTCGAACTGAGGACTGCGGGTCCTCTTTATACTCGGCTCACAGGGCCAGTGCAGGAGTTGCGAGGTGTGGAGAGAGAGACGCAAAGGAGAGGAGAGAGTACGAAGGCGGCAACAGCTGGGCAAGCTATCTCTGGCTTGAAGGCTTCCTGTGGCATGTACGGCCTAACGGCTCTTCTTAGGAGGGGTCGCGGCTGTGGCAAGGCTAGATGAGATGACTTCACTCGTGGCGTATCAACCTTCTCTTATTTTCTCCCAGTTTGTGATTTAATGAACATAGAGTTTTTCCTAATGTGAATTCTGTCCCAACTGCAGTACAACTCTTTATTTGTATCCATATGATCTTAAGATTTCCTGTATCATGTATTTACTGCTCCATTGAATGTTTATTCCTGCTGAGGTAATATTCATGATATCTTGAAAAGTGTACAGAAAATGGGACCCTAGTATCATTAGAATGGAATCTTCTGCACGGTAGTTCATTTAGCTGTTAGTTGCATGGGTGAAGTGCAGAATCATCATGTATTACCAGCTGTGTGTTGATGGTTTCCTTGCAGAGAAAGACGTTTACAGGACCGACCGCACCATTGCGTTCTTTGCGGGCGAGAACAACCCCAACCTGCAGCTGCTGTCGGACATCCTCATGACATATGTCATGTACAATTTTGATCTGGGGTATGTGCAGGGCATGAGCGACCTGCTATCTCCTATACTCTGCCTTATGACCAATGAAGTGGATGCCTTCTGGTGCTTCGTCGGTTTTATGGACAAAGTGGTGAGACTTTACAGTTCAATTTTGATGCAACGTACTTCACATTAACATATTTTTCACTTTAAGGTATGATTGTCACTTTCTGCCCAAAGACTTTAACATTTAAAATTGATGTTAACTTTCAATACAAAGAAAATTATTTTACCTGGTTTCTTCCAAAATGGGATTACCTAATTAGGTGTACATCTTTAGGTTCTACAGAAAGGTATTTTAAACTATTTCCAACTTGATTTGTGTCTCAGTTTTCCAGCATGAAATATATCTTTACTTCTCAATGTAATGTTTTGTAGGTGATTTTGTTTTCATCAGTGGCATGACATAAGCATAAAAATATTAAAATAATATGTGTGTGCACATGTTTACAATAATATTAGTTCACAAGAATAAGCTTCTGTGATGGAAAATGTCTGCTTTGAAGTATGATCTGCTTAAATATGGTTGTGTTATGCGATGTTAGTAAACAGGACAGACTTTTCATTAGTTTTCATTTGCTAGACTTGTGAGAACCGTGGTTATTGCATAATTGTTTTGATTGTAAACCCATCTTTAGCATGCCCACTGCCTCTTACAAAGTCAGCTTTATCCCGAGATCAGCCATTTGTTCTAATCAGACCAAGGAAAATGTAGTCTTCCCTTTAGTGTCCTCCAGATCTCTCACTTTATTTAAGATATAACATTAGATACTCACTCTTGGCTCGGTCCTTGTCCCCATACTTATAGATGTTGCCAGTGTTTGAGTGTTCTGGTAGTCCCATTCCAAGGACCAAGGATCTCCTTAATTTAACTTGNCTTACAAAGTCAGCTTTATCCCGAGATCAGCCATTTGTTCTAATCAGACCAAGGAAAATGTAGTCTTCCCTTTAGTGCCCTCCAGATCTCTCACTTTATTTAAGATATAACATTAGATACTCACTCTTGGCTCGGTCCTTGTCCCCATACTTATAGATGTTGCCAGTGTTTGAGTGTTCTGGTAGTCCCATTCCAAGGACCAAGGATCTCCTTAATTTAACTTGCAGTGAGACCAAGACTAGCATAGATGTATCTGTAATATTTCCTTCAAGGATAATAAAGCTCGTTTTCCTGTAGTATTGCGGATGTGACAAATAAAACAAAATACAGCCTCACACTATACAATTTGTTTTGATGTTGTGTGTCACTGAATATTTTCGTAATGAGTGGTCCTTTGCATACGCTTATGATGATAATTTCACCACACGACCGTAGGCAAGAAGGATGGGCGCCCTTGAATGTGATTGGTTGTCTGTGTGTGTGCGCACGCAGAGCAGCAACTTTGAGCTGGACCAAGCGGGCATCAAGCAGCAGCTGACGCAACTGTTTGGGCTGCTGAGTGCCGCGGAGCCGGAGCTGGCCTCGTACCTGGACCAGCACGAGTCGGGCAACATGTTCTTCTGTTTCCGTTGGCTGCTCGTGCTCTTCAAGCGGGAGTTCTCCCACCAAGACATCATGAGGCTCTGGGAGGTATGCTCCCGCACTTACCTTGTAGGCCAGGCCTGTTCAATTAACGGCCCATGGGCTAACAGACTAACTCGTGAACTAAATATTTCATCGGCTATTCTTTTTTTCTCGGAAACGAATTGGAAAACTAGGGGTGCAAGTCTTACGTGGAGATTGAGGTGCTAGAGAAATGCAGGATTGAAAACAGTTGTGTTTGTCATAACATGGACTGTTTTTCCCTTCTGCTGGCGAGTACATGGCTACGGCAAGGATGGTGTTAGCCATGGTGTTTGCAGAAATAAAGCAGACAACTGTTAGCAGGAAGGAGTGGGTGGGTGGCTCTCCGGCTCGTTCACAAGCACGTGGCCGGTCTGGCGGAGAAGCAGCCCACATTTGAAGTTTCTGATATAGTTGTTTATGTTTTTCTATTGGTAATTGCATAAAAAATAATTGTATGTTACCTATTTATGCGTATTTACACAGAAGGTGTAACGTACTATGAGAGATGTCCTGATCGCTAGGCAGGCAGCGGTAGTAGAAAGCAGGACACGTTACTGGGTGATAAAACGGCAAATATAGTGTAGCTCAAGCCATATTTATCTAGTTATAGCTTGATCAACATAGTTGTCCATTGAAACACAAGTTTTTAGAATAGAATACATATGTGTAATTTTTTTCTACAATATTTATAATTTGGGGTGTGGGTCTTACATGTGAGCGAGTGGTACACAGGTATATACAGTATGTACTAAAACATTTTTATATAATTTAACATAAATTGGAACTACATATCGCTAATGTAAATGTTGTATTAAAATTATATATAATTTCATATATTACATCTTTATGCAATTACACAATGTATAAGTGAGCCAAAACTTTGTAATAATAATGAGTGTGGCCCATCAAGCACTGTAATTATTTGTAAGTGACCTGAGGGGGAATAATTTAATAACTCTGTTGTAGGCCATGCCATTCAACTTTTTCAGTGCTGCAGAAATAATATGTATTACCTTGAACTATCATTTTATGCTATTCATTCTAAAGACTTATACATCGCTGCCAACTTTACTGGACATGCAAATCAGTTAGTACTTAATAGTATCTACAGTTATGGGCAGGAAATTTTGGAAGGGTGATTTAACGTGGTCAGTCAAGTGCAGCAAATGCAGAGAAGCTGTAACATGCTAAGTATGCATGTGCAGTTATAAAAAACCAAGATGAGCTATGCTAGATATCAATTTATGTGGATTTTTATGCCAAAAAATAAATTTAAACTGTTCCACATAACTTTTAACAGTAAACCACTACTTTACATCATGCTGGAAAATTCCACTAGGTGCTCCATAATATCTAATTATTCATTTTGCATTTAAGACATTTACAACGAATGCTTGATTCGCCGTGAGGCGATGTCCTTGGCTCGTAGTAGCCTGTGCCTCTGTCACTGCCCCTGTTCTGTGCCGTTATATGTATGCCGTCGCTAACATGTCGGCCACATCCTCTTTACGCCTCAATGTCGCAAGTGTACCACGCTGCCGCTCGCCACTTTGGCGGGTGGACCACCCCCTGCCCAAGACTGCGCTGGGCCGGCTGGTACTGCACGCACATCCTCAACGTGCGAGGGGAGGTGGGTTACCACAACTCTCTCCCCGCTCCATGCGCCCCTCGCTCGCCACAGACCTTGCAGCAGTATACATATGCTGCTAACTGGACATTTTCGAGGCAGTTCACTGGCAGTAGTAGTTCCCCAGCCTGAACTCTACACTTGTCCATTTGTCTTCCTCACATACGTCAATTACTGCTTACTCAAGAGCTGACTGGGAGTAAGCCCTCAGAGTCATGTTGCTAGCCAGCTATCGTTACAGTTCGAAGTTCAGTGTGTGCAGTCGGCCAGTATTCGCCACGCACTTTACGTTATGCTTGGTTTTCGCCAGTCAGACTTTTCTGGACATGGGTCAGGAGTCTGTGTCCGTCATTTTGCCATTAAAGACAGTCAGCTTTCTGTTTTCACAGCTACACTACCTACCGCTATCCTACATTAGACTCACACATGGCCTTGCCACTACAAGAACCCCCTTACATCAGGTCCGGAAGGAAGTTCCTTGTCCTTGGCAGAGTTGGGTGCTTGACTGCTAGCAGGTCACGCTGGCTACTTCTTCGGCCTCCCAGACCTGAGGAGGGAAAACTCAGAGGCTCCAGCTGTGCGCCTGACTCGAGCGGTCGGCCACCCCTCAGACGTCACTGAAGAATCGGAGGACTTAGTGTTCTTTACTAGGAAAGTCAGTACCCTCAACCTGACGGTGAGACTTGAGCGATCATGTCGCCCCCCCTCACTGCAGGCTGACAGTGGACGAGCTCCTAGAGACCACGACAGCGCTCCCCTCTGAGACTGTGTGTAGTTACTACGACTTGAGCGATTGTGTCGCCCCCTTTGCTGCTTGTTGACGGGAAGGTAAACGGGGACAAACCCCTATGGCATCGGCACCAGGGTGCATTGCCGGTTCACTGGGAAGACCACGCGAGATTAGAGTTCCCTTCGACGACCGAATACATTGAACATTATCCAGACATGCCTGAGCCTACAGGTTCCAGACAGACGCATTTGCCTATGTACCTTCAGCACACATCACTAGCGCCATGCCTGGTCACCGTGCCGGGAGGAAGAAAGCGGCTAAGACCGTACTTGCCCACACAAAATGTGCTGTCAGGCAGGGACCAGCCCTAATTAAAGCCCTGTTAATGAAGTACACAGCTGCCTAGCTCCTAGGGGGAGAACTCACTAGTCCATTTCAGAAGCATGAAGTGGCATCGTGCTAGTGGGGGAAAGAGGATTTTAAAATCCCTGTAGATCATATTTTTTTGTCTCATAAATTGTAAACACACAGGAGTGCAACTATGCATGTATCATACATGAGTGCATCACCAATAAATCGAAACCATAAAACCTATTTCTGGAACAGTAAATAAAATAATATTCCAATAAATGTAGTATGTATAAGTAGGTTCCCAACAGTCAGTTCCAAATACAAAGCCAAGTTAGTTAAAACAGCACTATCGTAAAACATATCGGAAAGCCAAACACAGCAAAGACTACGNCAGACATGCCTGAGCCTACAGGTTCCAGACAGACGCATTTGCCTATGTACCTTCAGCACACATCACTAGCGCCATGCCTGGTCACCGTGCCGGGAGGAAGAAAGCGGCTAAGACCGTACTTGCCCACACAAAATGTGCTGTCAGGCAGGGACCAGCCCTAATTAAAGACCTGTTAATGAAGCACACAGCTGCCTAGCTCCTAGGGGGAGAACTCACTAGTCCATTTCAGAAGCATGAAGTGGCATCGTGCTAGTGGGGGAAAGAGGATTTTAAAATCCATGTAGATCATATTTTTTTGTCTCATAAATTGTAAACACACAGAAGTGCAACTATGCATGTATCATACATGAGTGCATCACCAATAAATCGAAACCATAAAACCTATTTCTGGAACCGTAAATAAAATAATATTCCAATAAATGTAGTATGTATAAGTAGGTTCCCAACAGTCAGTTCCAAATACAAAGCCAAGTTAGTTAAAACAGCACTATCGTAAAACATATCGGAAAGCCAAACACAGCAAAGACTACAGATAACAAGTAAGGATGAGCCGAGTCCAATTCTTGATATCATGATACACTAGATACTTGTAGTATCGAGAGGTATCAAAGATGCAGATTTTTCACACTGAATAAATTTGATTCCTTGTAAATACCATTGTAAAACAAAAGTGTCCGGCACTTGATTTGTGATTACCTATTTACTGCATTATACCTACTACTGTATTTATTCAATTCTAACCACACTTAAAAAATATTTTTGAAAAACAAGGTTGTGGGTTAGAATTAAGTACCATAAATTTTTTGGCCTGAAAAACATTTTTAGTGCAACGGTACTGTTTATTTGAATAATTATTTTTAGTTGTTATAGCCATGTCATTCAGAGTATACAGTATGATTCACTAGGAGTTACCGCCACTCGCAGGGCCTGTTATATCATTTGGAGTAAAATATGTCATAAATGTACGTCTTATTCCTAATATGTACAGAGTAATTCAAAACATTTGAAAAATTACGAATAAAATAATAATTGTTTCAGAAGTAAATACAGTGATGTATTATCAGACCGTAATGCGTCTTAACAAGTTTACAAAATATGTTCAAAAATGTTTCCGTCTACTTCCATACACTTGGCCGCACGCTTATGAACCACACGTGTTGCTCTACGTAACTGCACACGGCTGTCTTTGATTTCTGTAGCGGCGTGCATTATACACACAAGTAGTTCCTCATGTGTTTGTGCAGTCCTTTGGTAAACAATATCCTTCATCCATCCCCATACGCAATAATCTAGTGGTGAACGAGGAGGCCAGGGGTGTAAACCGCTTCGTCCTATCCATCTCTCAGGGAAATGCACATTTACGTGCTCAACCACAGCACGGTGGAAGAAAGGAGGTCCTCATGCTGGAAGATCATAAGACGTCTCACTGCTAACAGAATAGCGGCAGCTCTTATTGCAAAAATTGCAGATACACCACACCAGTCAAGCGTCCTGAGAAAATGATTGGCCCAATCAGATGATCATGTAGGACACCACACCACACATTGATGCGGAAATGGTGTTGAGAACTCCTTTCCACTGTGGGGCGGGTATGCTGATTGTCGAATTACTCTGTAAATATTGGGAATAGGACCACATTTATATTACATATTTTGCTCCCAATGATGTAAGGAATAAGCCCTGTGAGTGGCGGTAACTACTCACAAATCGTTCTGTATATGTAGTAAATTAAAATTAAACTCTCCAATTTTAAAATTAAGGTGGAAAAGTTTTTGAAATATGTCCTTGAATATCTGCAATTAAATAGGTCAATGTTTTTGTATTGCGTGAAATTGTTCATAAAACGCTGTGTATTTTTTAAGACCATACAAGGGGCAGGAGTGGGAGTACCCCTCCTGTAAGCAAGCCATAGCTTTTAACAAAAAAAAAATTTCATATAGTTGCATACAAATTAATGACAGTGACATTGAAGCCCTTATATTGTATCACTGGGTTAGAAATATATTTTTAATTAATTTTCCTTGTGCTTCCTTCTATTTTTTCCCAGGATTTTTTTTGACAGTTACAAATATCTTTCAAATTGCTGTATTTGTAAATCAGAAGTTGTAAAATCAGGGCTTTACTGTATAGAAATAGATATAAATGAAATACTCAAAATATCATAAAGCACAAGACAGTAAAATAAACATACATAAAATAATAATTTTTTGAAATGAAAACAGAGTTTCTGTAATATGTACTAGCTGTGCCTGCTGCTCCGCTCGCGTAGACTACAAAATTATTGTTTAGGTTTTTTTTTTTTAAATAAAGTCCATGCTTTTTATACTTTTTCCTGACAATGTCTGCACTTGCTTTTCAGTTTCAATGAGTGCAAGGTGAAAAACTTTGTCATTGAATGTTGCTCGCGTGGTTATAGTAACAAACTTACAGGGAGAAATAACGGTATTTTTTAGTAGACAGACACTGATCATAAACACAGAGCACTAACGATGTCATTTTTTGGTGCTAGAATCGCTCTTTTACATAGCCACTGGTGGTCATTTATATTTTTTTTGTAGATCTGGGTAAATGCTAGCAATCAGTTCCGTATCACTCTGCACCAAATTACTAAAATACCCCGTTAGTGACACACATCCCTCGGCATCTGTTTCTAACCGCCCATCTACAATTTTTAATAGTGTATCACCATAATGTCCTGTATCAACGTCATTGTAGAGGTGCACTCTCATATTCGTCGTCAAACTGAATTTCTTGACATTTGCCCATAAGCTTGACGACTTGAGACAGGCTTTGATTTCATCTGCAGGTGTGCCCCTCTGAATCACCGGTAGAGTTTGGCGGAAGTCACCAGCCGGTAATACAACCATTCCTCCCATAATGTCTGAATTGTTTCGTATATCCTGTAGAGTTCGGTTCAGGGCCTCTATCGCTTTTGTCCCACACTAACAACTTACATTGATGCAGCATTGTACCCCAAGCAATATTTTTACCAAAAAAAAATTCCTTGGGGAATGAGTTATTTTTTGGGGGTGAAAAGTAGCCAATGTCACTTCCCAGCCCTCCAACTATCTCTGTACAAAAAAATCACATTGACCTGTTGCTACGTGAAAGGACAAACACACACACTTTCACATTTATAATATTAATTAGGATATATAACAATTTTGTGTGTGTGTGTATGTATATATATTTTTTGTGTGTGTGTCTATATATATATATATATATATATATATATATATATATATATAGACACACACACACACATAAACATTTGAAAAGAAGAGACATATGGAAGGAGGTAGTAGACCTGGTGATTCAATTATAATTCATCATTGATATTGACAACGGAAAGTGATATTGAGTTTGTATTGTTTATTTAATGGAAATTGAATTAAGTGTTGTGTGGCTTCAGTAACGCTGGTGTTGTGCTGGCAGGTGCTGTGGACAGACTTGCCGTGTCATAATTTCCACCTCCTCATCTGTGTGGCCATCTTGGACACTGAGAAGAACATACTGATGGAGAACGACTACGGCTTCACTGAAATACTCAAGGTAAAGACCGCTGTGGGTGTGTGCCATAGTCAGTGAAACCTCGTTATCGCAATATGATGTTACTAGTGCGAAACGCTTGTTTGTGTTAAGTATCTGTTCAGTCCAGTGAAATTAAGTAAGCTTTACAATATTAAATATTTCAATACGAAATACGGTGAATATGTAATATGAAATGATTTAAATCCTGCAAGGCAACAATTACACGTGTGGGTAAATGGTCAGTAGCAAATTTACTTTCAGAAACAATGCACTACTAATGTGTAATATTGCGAAAATGTTAACAAAATTATTATTTTATCACAAATGAATGTGTGTGTTTCATTGAGCAACATTGTGATAAAAAATGAATACGGAAAGCTCTGGCTTGTAAATACAATCAATTTAGTTGCCATTTTATTAGACCTTGATCTGGTATCCAGAAATGTTGCTAGTTACCATTTCTTCCAAACAATATTTTAATTTCTTTAGATTTTGTAAATAAAAAATTGTGCATTATTATTAGAACATGAATTTGTGTTTTTGTTAACAATTTAAAACAAATTAAATGGTATTCATTAATTTTAAACAGTACATATTTAAGTGAAAAAATTGAGAATTATTTAACAATAAAAATGAAAGGCAACCTTATATTTATAGATAACTATATTTTAATTAAAACACTAAAACACACTGTCCCTTTTAATCAATTATTACATCTTGCAGAATCGCCACATCTTAGTCTTTAATAGAGTTTTTAGAATGTAACAAAACTTGCTAAAAACAAAAGTATTAAATCGCGACCGAACTGAAGCTACTAAATTGTAAATTTGAACACTGCCAGTACAGTTTTCTTTTCATTATTTCCGCATCTCATATTTTCACGCACAAAATAATTTTCCAACAGTGATTCATTTACTGGCATAAATAAAGTAATCTTAAACCGCTTTTGAGAGGTGATGGGTTATATATTTGTATTAATTGGTTTTGTTGCTTCGATTCTTCGACTTCCGATACTCGATTATACGATTCTTGAAGAATCGAGAAATTGAGTGTGACATCTCTACACAGTATATTTGTTTTCATGTGGGTACAAGAAAATCTTTTCAGTGAAATCCACAACTGGAACACAGAAATATTCTGATTAAGGTAGGCCTGGAAAATGGATGCTCATTCAGTGAGTACAGAGTGCAGACGCATATTTTAGATACACTGCTGCACCAATTGAGGGCACAGTTGAAGATCTTTTGACTTTCTAGCTTAATTTGCGGTTTGTTCCTGCCAGCATGATGTTGTCGCAAGACCGGCAAGAAGTACACTGCACCTACGGCAAAGGATTGGAACAATATCCTTGCATGTATTGTTTATTGAAGAGGTAAAAGTTGTAATGCCGCACGTTAAAGTATTGATGGCTGGAAATTACCACTCTGTTAGCTCAGTGGTAGCAACATGAAACTCTTTAAAAAGAGGCGCCAATTCAATATTAAATAAAGAAGTCAAGTTCTGGTTTATTTGTTCTATACTTTTATTTACCAATCAGTTGAAACAATTCACGTACGATCTTCAGGTATGCCGAGTATGAACAGGTGTACAGATAAATGGACAGTAGAGAACTGCGCCACAGTGGGTGATTGATTATTTACGTCTTCACACTTATCATCACCCGAAGAAAACCATATGCAGCGACCTCCCACACAGACTGAGAAATAATCTAGCAAGTCCAAGTTTGCCGGTGTGGAGGTTATGCGCCACGTCCGACGTGGCCTCAGCGAGTCACTGCTGAGAGTTTACTGCTGGTTATCGACTGTAATCCGCTTAACTGTGTCGTCAGTTAAAGATAATCAAATTTCTCGAACAAAACCTGTTGACAAGTTTCCAATCTAATGATGACTCTCAACAAAAACTAAGACTTTCGAAACGACAAACAGATGCCCAATAAACTGCAAACGTATGTCCAATAACGATAAATGAACCGCCACTGCTTTAATTTTGAATCCAGATAAAATATTACAAAACCCCATCAAACTAAAGAACCCGTAAGATCAAACGTATCCCGGAAAATTAATAATACTGCATCATTGCAAAGTATTAAATAAACGTTGAAATAATGAAGTGGTGTATGTCCTTGTATTCTACATTTGAACTTTTCAATTTGGTAAGAAATGTGTTCCCGGTGCTAAGTAATATAATTTTAATTATTACATTCGTTACTTCCTTTCCTAATAAAAATTTTATTTCTTTAAAACAAATCTAATATCGACAATTAAAGGAATCACAATTTCTGGAATCGCAAATTGAGCATGGTATCTGCATCCTAATCAAGAAAAAGTGGTATCATAACACCGCTAGTAAAAAAAAGTGCATTGTAGAGTAGAACTAGAAACTTGTAAAACCATTTAGACTAATGGTTTTTTTTTGTCGCTTTAATTGTGCACATTCCAATTCTCTGAATATCTTGTTCATCACAGTTGTTTGCCATGTTTGTTCATTTCCATTACAGCACATCAACGACCTGTCGTTACACATAGACCTCGACAGCACGCTGAGCAAGGCGGAAGGAATCTACCACCAGCTGACCGCTGCTGTAAAGTTGCCCGACCTGGTGAGGAGGATCGTTGGGCTGGAGCCACTGGGAGAGCCAACTCCAGAGCAGGAAACCACGACTAATGGTAGCGTGGATGAGAGTCACGATTCCCTGGAGGCTGTCACCATGGCGGCAGACTCTGGAGAAGTCAGTTTCGAGCGGTCTCTCAACTTCAATTACTTGTGAAGATCTCGCCCTTGAGAGCAGTGCTGCAAGAAACTGCGTTGTGTTCCAGCTCGACTCGGCAGGCAAGGTTTCTGCAAGTGCCTTCTGTTTGCAGCCACTTGCATGCAGTTTTTTTTATTACGAGAAATAAAATTATACATCTGGCAAGTTATGTACATATGTGTAATATTTTGATGTTTGTTATATAGGCATCTTACACTACCTTTGATAAGCTTTTCTAGCATTTTAGTGAATTACACCTTGTTTATAGTTGCATGTGACTAAAATAAATTTCCTGGCAAGTGGGGGTCTTCTTGTTAACCAAGAGATTTATTTTATGAGTGATTCACATTTTACATGATATTACAAATGTAAAAAAAAGTCATTTGGATAGAGGAGTGAATTGACATTGTGAAGGATGGTGGTATGCTCAAACCAAAGATGCAAATTAGATGCATTAATAAATTTCAAAGCAATTTTTTTTGTACATAGAGTACGTTCCCAGCGAATATGACTTGCTGGAACACATCTTATTTTAAGAAAATTAGTACATATTTGCAGTATTTACTAGAGATTCAGTTTAGTGTAAAGCTTCAAAAATTCTGTAGGAACTTTTAAATTTTTTCTTTAGTTGGGCATAATAGTGATTAAGAAATGGCTGGATCCATTCAGTGTTCATCCTGCAACTTTTAAGTGGTACAGTCATTTGTTGTAACTTGGCACCACCTGCCTAGTTTAATTAAAATTAAGACATAAAGAACATGATCATGTGCAGGAATTCTTTTTAAAATTAAAACTGGTGCTGCGAAGCCTTTAAAGAAAATTAGTGATACAATGTTGTACAAGACTACCCCAAATGACTACTGTGATGGGTATGCTTATGCCCCCAATTTTTTTTTTTTACTCAACGTTTACTTCTGGGTGTATTTAAAAATCAATTTATAATGTAGGCTGTGTGGAGAAATGCCACAAGGGGAACTAAAGATCTTGTGCAAAGTGTTGGCGTGGCTAAATGCCACGTCATTGTAGGAATGGAAGGACTTCAACCTCAGACTTTGCATGTGAAGGTGTTTAAAGTTTGAGGGAACATTAATAGTGCCTCATTGCTTTGGGTTCAGCTGTCTTGTATGATAGTAAGTTTTTATCTCTGGGCAAAAATCATTTTGTAAATAGTAAATGTGTGTTGTTAATAAATATACTATGTTCTTATCGATAATGTAAAATTCTGTCCATTGAAATTGTTCCAAACCACATATCAGCTATA
Source organism: Clitarchus hookeri (assembly GCA_002778355.1). Classification (NCBI taxonomy): domain Eukaryota; kingdom Metazoa; phylum Arthropoda; class Insecta; order Phasmatodea; family Phasmatidae; genus Clitarchus; species Clitarchus hookeri. The sequence goes on along the minus strand of NQII01000061.1, from coordinate 594,181 downwards.
CCTGCAAATTTTCACTTTTCCCCACCTGGCCACCAGGTTTACTACCAACAGCGCCCTACAGCTCACTGCCTAGCCAGTGAAACGTCGCAACCGTGGGGGGAAAGGTGTCATCGTCTTTTGTGCCTGTTCACAAGTAATACACTGGGCACTTGAAATCTGTCCTTTTTATATATTTTAAGTGATGTTTAATGTTATAAACTGTGTATCTATTGATGAAACATTGACCATCACTTGCTATTACCCAAGCAAACATTTTGAAGTTAATATGCCATGTTCATCAAGACAATTTCTGAATCACTAGAGGGTGTTATATGCAAGAACACACGTGTCAATATGTGAAAATCCCAGATATAAGACCACCCTTAGCCAATGGGGAAAATTCAATTTTGCCACAAACTCAAAAGTAGAATATCTCATGAAAATCATTTTGTAGTAAAGAATGCAGTATTAAAAAAACTGTTTTGTGTCAGATATGGATTTTTTGCATTCCAAACCACCATTTTAAATTTGCATCATGACTAATAAGTCAAAATTTTCTTAGTAGCAACGCCAATGAACACTTTTTTTTCTTCAATGTGGCAACTCATAATTAATTAGCACGTGCTCATTGACTAATAGGTTTAATTCAAAACCGTAAAACAGCTTCGACTAGGAGTAAAAGTACAGCAAAATTAATTAGAAGGCATAGATACAGCTACTGTATCGTACTCGCAACCCCAGACATATTCTCTCTGGGAATGTTGAACATCAGCTCTAAAGTTGATCATCCTACAACTTTAATCACTCGTGTTTACAGACATGATGCCATTTTGGTAATCACATAACTACTCAAGATCACAAGATGTTTAGTCTACCACCACCTGACCAAACATAACCGTCTGTTGTGTAATGTAATGCACANCATTTTGGTAATCACATAACTACTCAAGATCACAAGATGTTTAGTCTACCACCACCTGACCAAACATAACCGTCTGTTGTGTAATGTAATGCACAGTAATGTAATGCACAGGCATATTTAATACTTGTACCAATATTTTAGCAATAAATGGAAATATCTACGCTCCTAGATTAAAGACGAGTAACAAGGCCAATTGGAAGATAAACGTGATAAAAATTGAAGCCAACCTTACTTTTTTTTGTGATTGTATTTTCATTCTTTTGATAACATTAACCTAAATTTTTGTGTGATTCGAAAAATAAGATTACCCCTAAATTTTTGAAACTGAAATTTGGAACAAAATATCATCTTATATTCGGATGAATGCGATAGTACGACAAATTTGGTGCAGATATATCACAGTGACAGTAAATACAATGTACTAACTGGAAAAAGTAGGTAAAGCTATTGTCGCAGGCACCCCACTTCTTAAGGTCATTACTAAACTTAGATTGATTTTTGGTGGGCACAAACCTCAATTGAATAACTTAACCAAAGCCCCTCATTTCTGAATATTTTATCTAGAAAACAGCTTAACTTTGTTGTGATACAATGTTTAGGAACACACTATTTTCGCATAAAGAATTCAACGGAAACTAGATTTCATTATCCTGCTGTTTTCCTTCCGTCATTGGCCACACCAATGAAAATTAAGTTACTAATGTTCTGTGTATCTGACTGACAACTGACCAGCTCTGTTGATATGTACACAAATGTAGGTAGTTCTGGATCATCTTACAGCATCAGCGATTCTTCTCACTGAAGTACAGTGTACGTAGAAGTCCAATTACTAAGCCTAGTATTCTTTGGTTCTATCCACCAGGTACAACAGGCAAAAGAAATACATACGAGACTGATATTTAATACTGATGGCCACAAATGCACCTGTTATGAAAAAATACATGTATTAAAATTATTACAAATACATTATGGACAAAAATTACACAAAGAAAATTAGTTTAATTCCTGGCATTAGTAGAACACATTTACAAAGAAAAACTTATAAATGAAAGTCGCACATCTTGCACTTCACAGCAGACTGACAAAAATTGTGTTTAACTTACTGTCCTTTCATAACAATCTTGCCAAGGAAATAAACAGAACTGCGGCGTACGAAAGGGGAAGAGCCGGGCTACTCGGAGTGTGCGGCCAAAGGCAGTATGGGCCAGGGTTTGGGACAGTGCCGGTCGCAGTTGCTGTTGAAGGTGAGCTGCATTGCCGTCTCCATGGCGAGCAGTTTGGGCGCCGCCAGGCCAAACAGCTCCTGCATCTCCTCCAGGTGGTTCCTATCCACAAACTCCTGCGGCTGCACGACACTCTCTGGGTCCACTGCACATGCCACACCAACACGAGCCCATTAAATACCACTACTCGACATTCGCAGTGCAAAGCAAAGAAAGCTGCATTCCTGCTTGCATCCATTATCTCATAAGAAGTTTTATATGTATTTTAACTTCACCATAGAGCAATGTAGATGCAAATTGTGTGTTGCATTTCTAAAAAGCAATTTTGAATCAACACCCAAGTAGCTGCATGTAGCACAGGAATTAAGTGTATTCCACATTAACATACTTGCCATAACTTTCTTTGCAATGAAATAACTATACCTTCCTTATTATAACACATTCACATTTTACAAATGCCTGTGGTCACCAAATTTTATTCATTGCGCTATCTGCTAATTTTGAAATTGCAAGAATCTATTGCAATTTAAAAATAATGCTGTACTAATAATGTCATAATTATTTGACAAAAGTTCATGCTTGTTCTACATGTAATGTATTGTGACGGCAGTCACAATCGTGNAATAATGTCATAATTATTTGACAAAAGTTCATGCTTGTTCTTCATTTCCTGCAATTTCTTCGCTTTCGACAAGTCTGCGTTGCTTTCTACACCCGGTGCCGGCTGGCAAATGGAGCCCCTGAGGGTGCCAAGAGGCGACGTCTGATCTGCTTGGTTTGCCATCGTGAACTGGGTGCACGCCACGTGTCTTGGCAATGATGCCTCTACATGTCTGCTAGCAGTGTCCTGGGTGCGCTCTATGATGCATTGCGAATATGGACCTATCACCTTGCATGGAGGGAATAGAAGACAATTTGTGCTTAGAGAGAGTGGAAGATCAGCAACTTTTGTGTATAAAAGAAGTGTTCCTGAACTAAGGCAGATATCTAGAGATCTCCAAAAACCCTGGGAGGTAGGGAGGAAGCTCATTGTGGCACGGGGGATCAATAACGGGAAAGAGATACGTGTCTATTTCTAAATGTTTTAGAAAGGTTTTTTTTTTTTTAAATGAACCTCAAAAGGTTCTGAGAATCTGTAATAAGACCTCATTTTTTGTTAGAATATCACAGTGTATTTTTAATATAAAACACTTTTTTAAGCAATATTTTTAGTGGGGTTATCTTTTACACACCACACAGTGAACATTTTTCTAGTTTTCATCGTTTCCTGACAGTATTAAGTGTTGAACTTTTCCTATGTAATATAACATATTTAAATTTGAGATTTGCTAAAACAGGACGTATCCTGTGCATGCTTCGGATTGCAATCAGTTACAGTATATCATCAGATAGGTATAGTTACAGTTTCAAAATAAGTGTCCCTAAACAACTGAAATAAGTTAGAAACAAGTAATTCAACATGGTGTGCTAGGCCAAGCCTTAACAACTTTTGACCAGTTTGAGAATATATGAGCTCGCATGAGTGATGCATTTTTTGGAAGCTGTTTCTCGTGCAATAATGTGGTATGCAGTACAGCGATTCTCAAACTGTGGTCCATGGATCATTGGTAGTCTTGTGGCTTGGTCCTAGATAGCCTGCAAATTTTTTTTATTATTTATTTAATTTATGTATTTAAACTTTCATATAATTAAACTTAATAATATCAAGTTTTATGATGGTTCTGTAATTCACTAAAACAAACAGGTAAATCATAATTGCTAAGTTTTGCTACTTGAATGGAAGAGGTGCCGATGCAGTGATCTGCGGTTGACAGCCTACACCTAGTGGTCCACAGCGAAGGAAAGTTTGAGGTTCACTGCAGTAGAACATTTTTATAATGTTCAGAGGACCATGAGAAAGCGCATTATAAGCAGAAAAACATTGTAATAGGGAACTACTTAACCAAATAGCAACTGCTTAACATAAGACTGGGAGATAACGTAGTCCCTCTGAATACCCACTAATTCAAGAGCTTGCAACTAATGACTTTTAATGTAGTTTCATCTTCACACTCTTGCTGTAATGACTGTGGGTTAATATTAATTTTATTGGCATCAATCACGCTAATCTTTATATAAACCGTTTTGAAGATGAACTTATCTGCAGCTTTAGGTAAAATGTAAATGCTATCCACTGAACTTATCTAGGTTTGGATAAAATTCATCTAGAAAGATTTCTTAGGCTAATATGGACAAATGAAGTGCAGTATGTGTGTGTACAAATATGATTACAGACACATCTGTTCTCGCATAAAAGAAGTACAAACTAGTCTAAAGTGTCTATTGGGCATTGGGAAAAAAAATTTCCCGATAATTCCAGGATTTTCTTATTTTCAAGATGTCCTGATGTCCTATTGCATAGTTAACATTACATGGTCCATTCACCATTACTTCCAACTTTTTTGAAACCCTGCTAAAGTTTTACTTCCGGGATATTCCTCCGCCTCATAAAGACAAAGCTAATCCAAGTCTAGAAAATTACACCAAAAGGACCACGTACCACACTCGTCCACACTCAGTGTAATATTTTACATAATACCTATTTCTTACTAGGCATTACCAACACGCCTATTTTCTCTCTGTTTTTATTAAAAATAATTGTTATAATTTAAATGTGGAATATAAGTGAAAGTCCAATTTTACAAAAAATACAATACTTTTAGGTTAACTCAAGTATAAAAGCTTGTGACGCATGGCATATTTAGGTAACAGATGCCATAGGTGAGGTGATTTTTCAAAGATTTAACTCAAATAAGTATGAAGAGCCTGTTCTTAAGCGAACATGTGATCCATCACCCAGTACAAGGAGCTACAGCTAAGTGAAGACCGTGGCTATGGCAAGCCGTACACTGAATAAGTCAGAAAAGAATTATATGGCCACAGAGAAAGAAATGTTAAGCGCTGTATGGTCACTTCCAACACTTTAGAAATTTGCTACTGGGAGAGAAAATTATTCTTGAAGTTCTAGGCGTTCCTGGCGATCTCGTTGGCAGTTCCAACCCCTGAGATGCGGCAGGTCCTCTTATCGTGGGCTTCCTATTCAGGCTCTCGGGCCTGTAGTGCCATTAAAGTCCCAGCAGATATTAGCAAACGCAGTAGTTCAAACTAATTACCCAGAAAAATATACGCGGGCGGCGACAGAAATAGGCCTAATTCTTCCTTAAACTTGCCTCGCGTCTTCGTCTCCTTCAAAACGGCCTGTTTTCAGGTTCGAACTCTGGTCCTTGTAATATAATCTAATTAAAAACCCACGCGGGCCAGTCTCCTGCCTTCAAACACCAAGATGGCAAAAAATTCCTTTCAAACACTTAATTAAATAATGCAGTTTACAACTGACCAATCACAAGAGAGCTAGAGGCAGAATTACTTAACACGTCACTTAGTTATCATGGCAATGGATCAATAACTGCTCATATACTAGGGCTTACAAAAATAACAGACTGGAAAGACATATAAATGTGTTTATAATAAAATCAAAATAAAATCTAAGCGAGCAGTGAAATTACATACCAATTAACATAATTAATGTGCCAAAGGAAAATAATACCTGTGAAAATTATATTATATCTTGCATATACATAAATAATTAAAATCTGCATATGGCCCAATTTTACGACATTACAAAACTTAATCTATTTCTGCACTTGCAACACTTGGTTAAAATTTTTTAAAACAGCAATGTACAGTTTACGAAATATGATAAGTCTTTATAACAGTTTAGGGTGCCTGGCAATCTAACTACACTATTCAGAGAATGTCCATCTACTTCAACGGTCAAACAGAAAATCTAGCCTCAGCTACATAAAACAATTTTATTCACAAATGCTTAGTTTTATAATGCTTTCAAATAGTATTTATGAAACTTTTTCTCATCTGAAGGCTTAATTATCAATTTATATTATCTAATGTTTATTTTCCAAAAGAAAAAACGGCGAAAAATGGCAGTTTCACAATTATTTTTAGATACAAAAACTTCCGCACAGAATATTTAAAGCAATACCGGGACGTACTTAAAACAAGCCTGTATCATTATGCAATAAAATGATAGGATCACAGCTGAAAATCTCAGAGAGGCAAGTTGCTGACAGAAAAACTGCCTGGCAGGAAGAGGGTATGATGAGGTACATAATGTGCACACCTGTATTCTCCTTGGTGCTCCCATGTTTCTACACACTGTTCACGGATGAACCACATACATGCTACCACATACACTGCCATGCAGACTGGCAATTAAATTAGGGGCCACGGTGACGTAGTAGTCAGACTACTCGCCTCCCACCCAGGTGTAGTGGTTCAACTCCCAGTGGGGTCGCTCCTAGATTTTTACACATGGAAATCATGCTGGATAATGTCACTGGTCGACTGGTTTTCTCTGGGATCTCCAGTTTCCCCCACCCTTGCATTCCGGCACTGCTTCATACTCACCTCACTTCACCCCCATCGGCTCCGAAGACGTAGATGTTAAGAGCTGCCCTAATCTCTCTACTCTAATTAAGTTGACAGTGAATCAACCAAAACCGTTCTAAGTCTTGATATTATACTGTGAGAGAAATTTTTTTGTTTATATCAAATCAAGTTTGTATATTTTCTTTATACATATTAAGAGTACAAATACGCACATTAGTAACACATTTAGCCCCTATAATTATCACATTTTCAATTGACTGGTACATGAATAAAGTGGTCAGGCTCACGAAGAGAAAAAGTATTTATTAAGCAGGGCTTTTGAACAGCCTCTAGGCCTTACACAAGCAAAATATTGTAGTACTTAAAAACACCCCCACATTTTTACTTCGGTTCCCACTAAAATTTATTCCTCCACAAATAGGGGATGTGATACAGCATAATTACTCAATCTTGGCACTTAAAGTTTCACAAGACTAAAATATTTGCAGTTAAAAATATACAGTACATACTACACCTCAAATGCATTAAAACCTAAGGAAGTGACGCTTCCTTTGTCAATCCCCGCAACTTTTCTAATTACAAAGCACAAGTCAATGTTTTAAATATTATTTCAATTAGTTTGTACTACACATGCCACAAGCAGCACGGGTATCTCTGGCCTGCCTTTGTGATATCAACATGCTTTCTTGGCCAGCAAGGTCCCCAGACCTCTTGCCCATCAAAAACATTTGGGACCAGACTGGACTGCAACTTTGGCCAACGGCAACTACGGCAGTTGGAGGGTCGTTGCGCCAGCTGTGGCAGGATCTTCCTCAGGAGAACATCCAACGTATGTACGCCTCCGTGCCTGACCATATTGCCGCCCGTCTGCGCACTACGGGTGGTCCAACACCATATTAAGTGCATCCTACAAGTGTTGGTCCCCTGGTACACATGCTTGGTGAGGTACAATATTGTGATGCTTTCTGTTTACATACTACCATGTCCTGTGCTTGTACCTACTTAAGTGTCCCTGCGATGGCACTTTCAGGGTGATCAATTTGTTTTTGCAAATGGGTGTAGGTTTGTCACAGAACTCCATGAGAAACATTTATATTCTAGATTGAGTTATGTGATTACATATGGAAATAAGCAGACAACAGATGAATGTGTATACTGATTACACCACCACCATAAAACTGCAAAGCAATTTTGGACTGTTACGTACACACACAGAAGAGACTGATGTCACTCTTAACTTACCTTTCTGGTCTCCATTTCTGTCTCTAAGTCTTTCAAGTATAGGATGGTTATCTGGAAAAAATACAAGAAAACAAAATGAGTAAACTGGAATCAAATAAAAATGTATAGTAACATTTCTAAAAGTATATGATCATCAAGTGTAAATACATGTGGTTTATGAGTTTTTCTTTGTGTTAGGCACCGGAGCAGTACTTGCGTCTGCTACGTAAAGACTGCTGTGTTACATGACATGTGAGACATATGCATCAACTAGTACTTTTAATAATTTAAAGAACAAATTTCAATTCATGTGTGGATATTATATAATGTTGGAAGTACATATAACAAACATCGAATGTGCCTACACGGAGCCTCTTTTGTCCTCCATTTGGTAAGATACCACCACACTAATAAATTGGGGTTTTATGTCATATATCGGAAAATAATTTACAGATTCCTACCAAATGTGGCAAACACGTAATACTGGGGCAGCTGATGTTAACTAATATGTTTTAAGTAATTCAGACACTTATTTTCAAAATGGCGACCATAGAGATATTTAAGTTTTGTATGTTATATCGTTGAAACCATGTAATTAATTACAACACAACTTTGTATGGTGACTATCAAATGTGTCCACACGAAATCTCTTTTGTCTGTCATTTTGTAAAATAGTATCACATGACAAATTAAAATTAAGCATCTCCTCAAAATACAATTGACTTCAACCAAATCTGGCAAACAAGCAGCACTGCGGCAGTCCATGTACACTGATAAACTTTGAAAGGGTCAAATACATATATTTTCAAAATGGTGGCCACATAAAAATTTTACTCAGAATTTTTTATTTATAAAACTACAAAACAAATTTCAAATCAACTTTGTATGTTGACAGTATCTATTTTATCCATCAAATTTTGTCAATACAAAGCCTTATTTTCTGCCATTTTTTAAGATAGCCTCACATGAAATAATAAAGTTTTTACGTTGTATCTTGGGAAACAATTGACCGATTTCTTTCAAATTTGGGGAAGAAGTTATACTGTGATTGGCCAAATTAATTTACATGTTTGAAGCGTAAGTCTCTTATTTTCCAAGTGGCGCCTACACAAACATTTCAGCTTAGTGAGCTCTATTTACAAAACTATGTAACAAATTTAAATTTAACTTTGTATACCGTATCTATGACAATCATCGAATGTGCTAACACAGGACCTTTTTGTACACCATATTTGAAGATAGTTACATAATGGCATTTCTTGAGGATCAATCAATTAATTCATACCAAAATTTCACACAATCAGTGCTACAGTAGGGTATGTAAATTAACATGTGTTATGTGCAGCATGCATTTTTAATGGGCTAAATATAAAATATTAGATTACTATTTCATATCCATGAAACATTTCAACCAAATTTTGTACATTAACAGTATTTTTAGAACCATCATTTATGTATACAGAAATCCTCTTTTGCCAAATAGCATCACCTGAGTAAATGGAACCTTTTGCCATATTTCCAGAGCAATTCAACTATTTTCCATCAAATTTTGCACATCTACAGAAAGCAATGTAAAGTTACATGATTTAAATGGGGTCAGACATTGATTTTTAAAATGATGGCCATTTTGATACGTTTGGCATATCTATTTAACAAATTCAATCAAACTTTTTATGCTGACAGAATCTATTAGAAACTTCATATACAGAGCCTCTTTTTAAGCATTTTTGTAAGATAGCCCCATTTAAGAAAAAAGGTTTTCATGTCATACCTTGGAACCAATCAACCAATTTCCACCAAATTGAAAACTCCCAGGTAAGTCACTCATGTATTTTAATTGTCTTGGTACTATTTCTCATGTTTTATCTCTAATAATAATAATGCTGTCAATATGAACCTCAACGCCTACCTACCATCAAGCTTTTAAGAACTTCACTAAAAATTATTTGCACCTATGCAGAGGAACGTAGACTCATTAGTTATGAATTAACTTCTTGTTGATGCTGTACTGCACGCGCATTACTAACATGAGCATATAGTGATTTAGCATCTACTCTACCACTATACGGCAAAAGTATATTTCCTCACAGATGGTGTTGCACCAGGCTTTAAGTTCGGCCCTTTCAGTTTTTCACCATATATAAATTTTATTAACTGTGTTTCAATCAAATCGGTTTCAAGAAAATGCTGGAAGCAGCAGGCCCAGGTGTGTATGTTTTTTTTAATATACAAAATTCAACCCACACTGTAAAAACTTTAGGGAATTTCGAACGGTCCGGAAAAGCACGGAAAAATTACTCTTGCCTCAATTTTTCAGACTACGAGAAGAGTTACATATGAGTGCACTACAAACGGGCATTTCCCAACAATATACTCTTCACCACATATAACAAAGGGCCGCGGTGGTGTGGTGGTCAGAATACTCACCTCCCACCACAGCAAACCGGGTTCGATTCCCTGTAGGGCTGCTGCCCGGATTTTCGCATGTGGGAATCATGCCGGGCGATGCAGCTGGTTGTCAGGTTTTCTCGGGAATCTCCCATCCTTGCATTCCGGCGCTACTTCATACTCACCTCGCTTCATCCTCATCGGCTCTCAAGATCCTGACGTTAAGAGCTGCCCAAATCTCTTCTACCACTCACTATATAATAAAGTATCAAAAGGAACTAAATTAACTTTGACACTTCTCTAATTCACACATCATTACTAAACATATCCGTGAAGTGAGCTCGCTACAAGATTCATGCAACTACGACTGTGATATGTTAACAGCAAGCAGCAGTCAGCGGCCAGGCGATCGGAGCGACGTCACGGCTGCTCGCTTTCAGCCGTATTTCTTGGAAACAAAGCGCCGTGAACAAAAATCAATACTGCCATAGTGCACAGTGGGTTTTATCTTTTTTTACACCACAACTTGTGTTTTGTGTTGTGCTCTCCTTTAAATATTATTTCAACCCTATTACCAGAATATTGTGAGTTGTGCAGTTTGCACCACGTCAATGTTTATATTGATATTTTAAAACGGATGTGAGCACAGATACCAAGACTTCCATTAGGTAATTTTTTGAAATTTTAAGTCAATAAACAAAATTTTACAATAGTACAAAACTAGTTGACATTCTCTACTCTGTGGGGTAATATCTGACAGCCACTGTGTGTGTGCGCGTGCGCGCATGAGCTTGTGTGTGTGTGTATGAGAGAGAGAAAAGCATAAATTTGATAAGAATTCAATCAGAAAAGTCATTAATACAGCAATTACTGAGGACCTATTACAGTGATTTAAAATGCTGCTGAAAACTGGTAAGTGAATATGCATAACTACGGTAATTATAAAGACTACCCACTTTTCCGAAAATCGGGAAAATAATACCTGCAAATGTTATATGAGGTTACCCATCACACTTAATAAGAATTTTTGTGGGGCTTCAAGTAATTTGCAGTATATACCATGAAATGTGATAGTGAGGACAATGAAAATTGCTGTGTTTATGTGGTAAAACACGTAAAATTTATATACAATATACAGTAGGAGTATAAAAGTATACCCCACCTTTGAAGGTCTATAATATCAAAACCAAACAACCTAGAACCTTGATTAACCAATCAAATGAACTGTGGAACCGTGAAGTTTGTTTACCATACATTCATAAATGTTCAATGTGACCACCATGAGCGACCCAAACGACATCTACACAATAATTAAATTCGTTCCACACTCTTGTCAGCATGTCCGGTGTTACGGTTTGGATGGCGTTCGTAACTCTCGGTTTGAGGTGGTGAGGGGGTAGCGAGCTTGCATTCCACACGTCAATGCGAAGGGGACGGTCTGATATTTCCTTTATGGTGCACCACCCCATTGGCACCTAGCTGTTTGCGGATACCTGAACGAGACGTTGCCGCAACGCTGGATTGATCGAGGAGCAGCTGGTGACCCGGCTCTTCATCACTGGCCCCCAAAAAGCCCGGATCTTACCCCGTGTGATTTTTTTCTATTGTGGTACATAAAGAATCAAGTGTTTCGTCTACCATTTCCAGCTAACATTGACGACCTCAGAACGAGAACTACGGACGCCATCCAAACCGTAACACCGGACATGCTGACGAGTGTGGAGCGAGTTTGATTATTGTGTAGATGTCGCTCGTGCCGGGGAACATTGAACATTTATGAATTTATTTGATTGGTCAATCAAGGTTGTAGGTTGTTTGGTTTTGATATTATAGACCTTCAAAGTTGGGGTATTCTTTTATACTCAGCCTGTATTTATATTGGGTCGCTAAATTGTATTAAATGTAAGAATATCTTTTGGAACCAATTATTTTATAAAACATCATTCATAGGGTATATTTAAGCCAAGCCACTTAAGTTATACAGGAAAAAAACAGCAATCACACAGTGTCGGCACATCATGTAATTCTGTTACAATACTCAAGGCTTACCTTGTCTATATTCACGTGAGGATTGTACTATATAACATATTAGTAAAATAAATATACACATTGTAGATCATACAAAAATATGCTCACAGATTGTGTTTATTAACAGTTTACGTGTATCGCCATGATACATTCCAAATTTCCAATACATCCGGTAACCAATAGTACACAGAGACAGAAAACAAATGTGCATCAAAATTGGTTTACGTCACAACTGTATCGTGGGAATGTGCTCCAAAACAATGTACTGTGTGACTTTTTGACTGTGCGGATGTGCGTGATGTACGAGTGCTGTTGTGAATGTTTTATTGTAATTCATGAAGTTTGTGTTAAATCAAATTAGTGTGCAAAAGTACGAGTGTTTCTGTGCCATTATGTCCATGGGAAATGTTAAAATATAATAATTGTGTAAAAATTTGAGTGTCTATGGAGTTTCGACAAAATGAATGGAGGTTAACGTGTCGTGCTTAATCCTCTACGAGGTATGATTGCCAATTAAATTGGTGAGCAACATAATACAATTAGAGATTTAGCATGCAATATGTAATGTAGGGAATTGTAGTGTGTAGTATTGCGTGCGAGTGTGTTAATTGAAGGGCTTATGTAATTTTGCTGCTAGTCACGTAAAATGCAGCAGACCTAACCAAATTAAACCTAACTTCAAGATAGGTGAATCACAGGAGTGGATGACCCTATGCAAGCGTACTTACTATGGTTTTGGCACTTTTATTGTGTGTGGTACATGTATATGATACGGTTTTGCATTTTGTAGTATGTCAAGTGTTTATATATTGCTGGGTGTGTAGCTATTTGACATGTAGCATAATTAACTGAATTAAACCTCACTTCACGATGTGTAACTCACAGGTGTTCTATGAACTGCCGCACGAAGATATATGATATCATGTGTTGGCAAACAATACCTTTGTATTTAGATATAGTGAAGTTAGGTATTGTTCGGTAAGGTCTTTTTGCATTTAACATATTGGTAAATGTAAAGAATAGCGGCTTTCTTGAAGGAGACATAGTAGACCCACAAAAGTTATACAAATGACTTTTGCACACCTTACCTGTTTCATATTTAAGATGGCATAATGATAAAATAAGCAGAATGTCTAAAATAAAATAGTTAATATACAAGCAGTTTGACCGCTTTGTTTACGTCTGACGCCATGATGTTTGGTGAAGTAATGCTGTAGTAACATAAACAAATGCACATCTCGCAGTCCCCTCATTGTCTGTGGATGTGTAGACGTCACCGTATGTTACAGTTTAGATGCAAGACAGTGCAGTTCATGGCAAGTGGTGTGTGTGTGTGTGTTGCGGACGTCCAAATCCGACCATGCAAAGATTTATGATTTAAGAATGGAGGGTGCAAGAACAAGTGCTTCTGTGCGCAACAGTCGTCTACGTGGCGGGTGTTACTCGGACGTTTGATTAGATAATGGTGTTTTGTCGAGTGAGGTAAGGTGGAAGTAATGCACGACGGTGGTTGAATTGGCCGAGGACAGTGGAATTGTACCCGCCGCCTACCTAAGTGAGTTAATTCATATACTTCCCGTATGTTTTACTGTTACTTTAAAACCCTGAAATCCTAGATTAGAATAAAATCGGTAATTATTAAGTTTAGGGGCTTTTCTGAAAAACACAAAAAAAATTTCAAAATTATGATACATTTCTACTCTACTAATCACGTAGAACACGAATATATTAGGGGCGTACCTTTAAAATAAGTACATCATATTTTAAAAAATTGAACAAAATTGCGAAATGAGCAGTATAGCCAGTTTGTTTACATTTCAGAACGAAACGTCCTAGACCAACAAAAGTTGCATTAATGGGTTCTGCACACCTTACCTTGTTCATATTCAAGAGGGCGTGATGTTAAAATAAGTAGAACATATTTTAAAAACTTGCAGAATATGTTTGTTTACGTCTATTAATGTCGGAGAAATTATACCAGCCCACTACCTAGGCGAGTAAATTTACATTCTTTTGGGGTGTTTTACGGTTCCTTTAAATGCATACAATCCTACGTTCGTAGTTTAGTGTAAAACCCAAAGATCCTAGGTCAGTGTAAAACCCTACTATCCTAGGTTAGTGTAAAAACCAACAATCCTAGGTTAATTTAAAACCCTACAATCTTAGGTTAGTTTAAAACCCCACAATCCTAGGTTAGTTTAAAAATGTAAAATAGTGATTCACCCATTGTGGGGTTAGGTTCTGTTAGGTTAGGTGGGCACATATTACAAAATTGGTCTGACGTTAATGCCCCTAGTATATTCGTGTTCTGCATCATTAGAAGAGTAGAAATTTATCATAATTTTGAAATTTTTTTGTGTTTTTCAGAAAAGCCCCTAAACTTAATAATTACCATCAAATTTAGTTTTGGACACATGAAAAACTAATCATTTCCAGTGCCAATCACAAAATAAACAAATGGTACAACAGCACTTTGCCTGCTGAATGCACCCAACTTCTTTGCACGTTCTAAACTTTAGCATGCTTAAGAGAAGAGAGTAAGCAAAGACCAACCTCGTTCTAATCGGTGCCTGATGGTTTGTTCCATAAAGTCCAACAGCTCTTCATCCACATCAGAACAGAAGTCACTATCGTCTGCAGTCTCACCGAAATCATCTTTACTTCTTGCGTTACGCTTCCTTCGAATCCTTCTCTTCCTGTTTCGCTTCGCCTTTTGGGACGGGGTAGGGCTGGGTGCTTGTCCGTCAGAAGGGAACTGCGTTTCTTGAGCGTCGTTTTCTGGACTGCCCGTCAACAGAACTTTTATGTACCCGTGTAACATCTGATTCTCGTACTGCAAAGCCTCCACTTGCGACCGCCAGCACGCAACTTGATGCCTATGTTGCCAAGAACGGGCTTCCCAATAATTCCACCAAACTTTTCTCAAATGCGCGTCACCCACCGGCGGTACTGGCATAGTGAAAGACCGACGATGTTTCTGCCCCTTTCTCTTGTTTCTACAACTCGTATTATTCATATTCGATGAACTGTTTTCAGAGCTTTCCGATCTGTTTTTTATCGAGTACATGACGACTTGAAGTAGTAACTTATTAATAAATAAAACGTACACTAAACTGGTCGGTCACATTATATTTTCTAAGCAGATAAGCAAATCACTTAATTCACGTCTATAGCGTGAGAAAATAAAACAAATAGCGAACAATAATTCCGCTAATTTTCTCGTTTATTTCAAACGGTATAACCTACACACAAACACACAACAAATTTCAACGTTGCCCAATTCACTCAGAGTTGCCAACATGGAAAGAGGCGATTTCGCTACAGCTATAGTAAAATTCCGCTACATTCCGCTATACACGGCCTCAAAAAATTACAACTATTATTGGGAGAAAAAATTTACCTTTATGGTAACAGGTGATAAAATCATAAGAGTGAAGATATCAGACATTTATTTCATTATAAAGATGAATTATTAACATTCCACTGTCTTCAGCACAGTGGTGGTGGTGTATGAATATCTAGTCCGCTTTGTCTCCCTTAGGTTTAAATTTCGTTATGCGTCGCAGAATTCCGCTACCATTGCCAACACTGAATGAACTGATCAACTGGCACATTTAGTATATATAAAGCAACATGACCTACTAGAGTACACATTTTTCGTCAAATTTGGTACAAAATTGTTGTTTCCCAAACAATGTCATAAAAACTTACTATTTTATGTCTGGCTATCTTACAACATCATGCACGAAAATTGCTAAAGTTACCTCGGTGACCACCCATTAAGCAAATAACACATGTCACTTATAAAAAAGATAAAACTTGCAGCTGAGCTGTCACCCGGTAGTAAGCAAATCGATCCCTTTAATAAATCTCCAGGACCTTCATAGACTGAATAATTCTTCTTGCACTCACCTACTCTTGGTTTGCTACATTTAATTCCCGCACCGACCTCATTATCATGGAGAGCTTTCCCTGCTCCGTTCACCTCACCCTCTGAATGTTCTCCCTGTTGTATTTCTCCTTATATACAGCACATTTGTTAGCCCTGCATCTAACCTGCTTCGCTGCCCTTCAATGACCACCCCTATACAAAATAACCAACCATTCTCCACTTATCTTGTCCTGCAAGGAGTTCTAACCCATCTCCATCATCACTGATTTCCCAAAGAAACTTTTCTCATCTCCACCCTGCCTCTGCCTTCTCCAGTTGCCCTTAACCCAGCTCGCTGACATTCTTAGAAACCTTTTCAACTCCTTCACCTCCATTTCTGCGCTATGGGTCCCATAATGTGGCCGCATATATCAACATTGGTCTTGACATTGTGTAATAAGGTTTTACTTTCGCCTCACTGCTGAGTCATTTCAGAACCATTTCCAACATATCTAGTGCTTTTCTCCCCTTCGATGCTACTCTTTGAAACCCGCTGCTCCCAACAAATGACATAGGGCTGTGTCCAGCGTATATCGATACTGTCTAAACTGCTGTGTATCCCCATCTGAACTAACCACATCATGCACCACAGCACCCTCAGTAAAAACTGACATGTGCCACGAACGCATGTAGTGCAGGTAGTGTCAGTTTTCCACGCACCTTCTCCTTACATATTTTGTGATCTTCAGATTGTGCAAAAAATTGTTCTTAGCTAATTAAAGGTTGATTTGTGGAATTGCGTGGTTTTGGGATGTGGCCGACTACATGGCACTCGGGCGTGCACCACCTGCCGGTCAGTTAGAACTGGAGGCTCGTGGAAGCCAGCAAATGTACTCGTACTCCGAGCACTTAAATTGTTTGAACTTATCACTTCATGTACAATAGTCTGATAATTTTTGGAACCTTTTGCTTTTCATGCCTAGAGATGTCGCCTCACCTACAGAAATTTCATTTCGGGAAAGCTTAAAATTCAAACGTAACTTCATGCGTGCATGGCAGTGTAATCGCATCTTTTTTTGCATAGCCTACCCGGTGGGCAAAGGACCAGGATCCTGTTACTTTGTTTTGTTTGACATATGCGAATGCAGTGTAATCAGAACAGGATATCACATATGTGAGTGCAACCGAGCAGCAGGTATTCTTTCCAGTGTCTACTTGTGCATTTAAGGGAACAGGACTCATACTCTAATTCCTTAGACAAGCATTATTTCCTTAAAGAAACCTTAAAAAAGAAAATCTACATATTACTTATACTAAATAACATATTTATGTGTTGGGGTAATGTTGATATAGGGAAAAACCTACGTGGGTTCGTACAGATGGACCTGGGAATTTACACACATTGCCTTCAGTTTGAAACAGGCAGTGTGACAGTTAATGACTGATGAAGAGGGGGAGGGAGTTAGGCGGAGAGGAGGGTGTGTGTGGAAGGAGAGGGAGGCAGAGAGGTGTTGGAAATAGTTATGGAGGGAAGAAAAGAAGGTTTGGTTGAAGAGGGGGCATGTGGAGGTGACGGGTTTGAATATAGGAGATGGCATCTTGTAGGGATTGCCAGTTCGTCGACGAAAGGGCACAGGTGCAGATCGTCTCATCTAACTTGTATAGTTGACAACATATTTTGCATACACTGGGTCTTCCGATGCTCCAGAGTCATCGGGTGTACCACATACAGCAGCATCGCCATCGCTTACTTCGAGTGTGGTACCTACAACTTCTATGGATTGCCTACAACACCACTAACATTGACTTGTTTGAACATGGTACCACCTGCAACAGTTTCACATCATCTTGTTCGGGCATGGTGCCACCGGGGCCATCGACTTGGTGTGGATCATGTACACCAGATCCACCATCATCGCGATGCAAGTTAACAGTGTCAAAACTTTGATGCATGTACTGTGGTGAAGACTTTCCGAATAGCAGCAATGTAAGACGACACAAAAAGCATCAATGTAAGATGAACACATTCTACATGGCATATACATTTGATGTGAACCACGCGTTCACAAGCTCCTTGTGCCCACTCTGACCGCTGCAGTCACATCAGCCACACAAGCTACACGAGGCCACACCAACCACATCAGTCCAAGAGTGCGCAGTGCACATTGACAAGAACGGAATTTGCACCTTCTTGCCAACAAGGATTACATAATTCAACAACCCACCCTACTTATTTATTAAAAGAGGTAACTCTTTTAATAAATAAGTAGGCGACCTGAAACTGTGTTTACCCCAAAGCCACAGCTGATGGGCGCACGGGCAATTGGTCGTATGTCGCAGCAGTTCGCGATGCACCATCAAGTGGCATCGAGCTGGCCGGTAGGCCGAAGCCGAAGTTCCTATTATTTTCCTGCTTTACTGTATGTCTCACCGCAGTAGCATCACATTCAACCCTATATCGTAAACAAATTTTTCATACCGTACACATGCGCGTCCTCACTGATGGTACCATCATTGCATCACCACTTATCACTTATCGTGCTAGTCTATCATAGGTTGGTGGCTACGACAATATACATTTTTGCTTTGCTGACTGAGGAACAACTCCTTTACATATTTTCGAATGTCTGTATATTATGTCAGTACAAGCAAACAGACGAAAACACTTATCACACTTATGTGATGTGATCGAGGTCACCCAGGGCTGGTTGATTGTAGAACTACCCGGCGCCATAACCCAGTAGAAAGTAAGTGATGTGGGTCGTTCGGTCGACGGCCCAGGGAGCCGTGGAGTCCTCCAATAGTATGCAATTGATGTTGCCATGCACTTAATATTACTATTTACACTTTTTGAAGTCTCGTACATCTGAAATATGCTAAAAAAAATTGTGGGTAATGCATTACGGGGTGTAGTGCCCTACGTGTCCCGAAGGACAGTGAATCAATGCACATTGAACATTGTAAAGCTGTTTATTCACTGTGTTTGATTACATGTGAATAATGAAAGAAAATGAACCCAGCACTTACAGCCTCCTGGTGACCTTAGATTGAAAATTAGCGTGGTGTTATACAGATATGCAGTACCGTTAAGCTCTCTGGTGAGAGTGAGGGTGGTTTTCCCCTCGGTACAGCAAAGAAAGTAACTATTTCAGTGAAGTGATAACAGCCTAAGTGATGGTACCAAGAGGGCTCACGGTGCAGGCGACCAACCCCGCCATTCTAGTTCGAGGGCTGAGAAAAACTGGCAGAATGACATCGGCTTCCGTGATGAGTGACGAGAACCGGCGTCAAACACCGAATGGAAAAATGTGACATGAACACTGTAATATTATGGCTATGGTGAAAAAATATATAAATTAAATGAAACACATTGGTGACACCCCCATTGATTAACAAATGTATTTTAAGGTTGATGTGAAGTTAACAGAGAGTGCCACCACCCTAAATAACATGTTACAAGGTAGGAGACCTTTAAAGGCAACCTCCCTTTTTAAAAATCATAATGCCTCTTTTATAGCTAAAAATTAAATACACTATTACATTTTCTTATGAGAAGTGTGTATATTTCACTTCCTGCGATGCATTTGTATTTCACTATCTACAGTGTTGCCAGATAGCTGTCTCCTGAAGGGATGGGCGAGTCCACCTGGGCAAAGGGGTGTGGGGTGCCATGCTCGATGGCTCTTAATACAATAAAACCCACCCCTGACTGTAGCTTTGAATAAGATGAAATTGTGTGATGGATATAGAAAAATGCTGCACACTATTGGTCGTACTTTGGGGCACTTGGCTTTTCAACTTTGCCCTACAGGCCAGTTCGATGCCACTTGGTGGTGCAGCCCCTCGTATGTCGTGGCGCGAGCTACTACGACATAACAACCAATTGCCCATGCGTCCAACAGCTGTGGCCTTGGGGTAAATCCAGATTCGGATTTCCGACTCATTTATTAAAAGAGTTACCTCTTGTAATAAATAAGTAGGGCAGTTTCTTAAGTTATTTAATCCTTGTTGGCAAGAGGGTGCAAGTTCGTTCTTGTCAATCTGCACTATGCACTCTTGGACTGATGTGTTTGGTGTGGCCCGGTGTAGCTGGTGCGGTTGAGGTGACTGTGGTGGTCAGAGTGGGCACAAGGAGTTCGTGGACGCGAGGTTTACGTCAACAGTCTACAATGCTAGAATTTACTCTACCATGTGACATGAACCAGGCGTTCACTGGTACCTTTGTGCCCACTGTGACTGCCGCATTAGTGTCCTCCACTCCAGATGCACCACACCAGCAGGCATGTGGGCAAGAGTGATAGTGTATTCAGTGTTATAATCAATCAGCGTTCGTCAATATCGTGACGTCAGTGTGATATAATTGATCGGAGTGCATCAGTATAGTTATTCAGGATTATATGTGAAGTTATTCAGTGTCATAATTATAAAGTGGATTTGTTCCATGTGTGTAAATTGCACCAGTGTCATTAATTATTCAGAGCTTAATAATTTAATAATTATTATTTATTGGTTCAGTGGATCTATTCAGTATTTATTTATATCATATTTATCATGTTGAAAGACAGTCATCACATACCCAGCCAGCCAGGGACATGTGACATTACTAAGTTGGCAATACAGTGGCTGCTGCGATGCAAATATTTAAAATCAATATACTCCCTGATTTATTGTGTATTTGTGCAACGGTAATTGTGTTTTATTATGTAAGTTGTATAGGGTAATTATGTTTGATTATATTAATCTAAGGTATATAATTTTCTTACATCTCATTAGCATTTTAAGTCACATTTATGTTTCATCTTTCCACCGCTTGGTGTCGGCCGCGCTTAGGTAGCGGGAGCCGGCGCAGTACACAGTACAGTATACTTCATCACTTCAACGCGGACGGACGTGGTAAATCTCTCGTTTCACAAGAACCTCGATGCCAGCCCCTGAGGCTGCAACCTCACTCAGTAATCGTATCATCACATCATCCACGAAATATCTTGTATTTTTTGTTACATCGCACCGAGGGGAGAGCAGCTTCATGCACCTTAATTAATCGTAATCCATAAGTGTGTTACATTGTACGACCACGCGGTCAACACGTGTCTGTTTCGGTTAAGTGTTCAATAAAATAATCATCATTCATATAACCAATAGTGCGTTCATCAATCCGGGCGTGCACAGTGGCCATACAGCTCGCATTTTCCTATTATCTGACAGTGTGTTACCTCGAGCCCCCTAGGGTGATTAACCACGACCCGATCTCATTGCTCAACACTGAGCTGGCACCCGGCACTTTCACAACCGTCTCCAATCGACAAGGGACGTACTGAATGCACGTCACATGTATTCACATAAATCTTCTTAAGTAAATTTCATACTTTCTACACATATAAGTTACGTATTAGCTTTGCAGTAAATATATTTAACGTTTTGTTTAAAATACCAGTATTTTATTTTTGGGCTACTGTCAGAAATAATTTAAAATACAATATTACGAATTTTTGTGCATGTTATATTTTGCGGTTTTAAAAACAAAAAACCATATTATTATAATTTTTGGCAATGGAACATGATAATTTCGCTTTATATATGCATGAAATAAAAAATCAAGTACATCTACATTAGCTATTTACTCTTTCACAACAACATATAGTCGACGTGACATAAATGGCACTTAAGCTAACTGATAATTTTTCTTTGTATAAAGGAACAGTTGGCATACCACAGAAGTATGCTGCTATTATGTCCCCAGCAGTAAGCAACAGTTGGCTTGTCATACGTGGCCCATTAGCAAGTTACTAATACATCCGCGGCAGTAAGTAACAGTCGGAATGCTATGAGTGGCCCACAAGTTTGCTGCTTCTATGTCCCCACAATCTAAAAATGAAATGTTTTTGTACTTTTACAAGAAAAGCCCTTGGAAATCCAGTTGCCAAGAAAATATTTTGTTAAACTGCGAACAGTTTCTTTGCGAAATCTGCAAAACATATATTTGTAATACCACATATGATAGGTGGCATTGAATTACAATTTACATTATTGAGAAATGTACTTTTTTTTATAGAAAACAAATGTGTTAATTTTATAACAAAGAATAACTAAAAAAAAAAAAAAATGTGTCGAAATATAATTTACACAAAATAAATTACTTTGCCAGCACAGGGAATAGAACCCACTTCTCTTGTAATATTAGCCCTCACCTTTAACTACAATACTAACTCGAATTACGAACTAGGCACATATTTTTATAGTAGATATACCTGTAAATAACTACAAAATACTAAGAACCTTATTTTATTAAGAAGAATACATTTAATTCATGTTAAGAGTTTGTGCACCTACGAAACAATAACAGTTATTGTGTAATACAGTACCATTTAAATAAAATAGTCGTTTTATTATGATTATGTAAGTTGTGTTAAGTGTTTTTCGTAATTCAAACTTGTAATACGATTTAGTTTTGCACACCACTTAACGCAGGATGGCGTCCTGCCTTACAGACTGATAGCAACATTGCACGTCCACCGCACCAACAAGCCACGGTGTGTAACCAGCGCACAGGGACTGCTAAGTTCAATATAGTGTATGAAAGTGTAGAGCAGTGCAGCATTACAACCTACCACAACCCGTCTTCGCACTTCGGATGTGTGTTCGTTATGGCAGACCCAGCATACAACATTTGTAGGGTACAATTAAAACTAAATTTCAAAATAAAGGATAGATACACTATGAGTGTGGACACTCAAAAACGACTTTACCAACATTTCAGTGTTTTATTTTGTTAATTCTAAGAGTCATGTGTTTTCACTTTATACTGTCACTCTCATTTCAACCCATCATTTTATTGTTATTGCAAGTGTGTACTATATTCTATCTTTTTCAATGTACTTTATTGCAAGGGCAAGTCATTTTTATGCAAGTAATTTGTTAATTGTAGCAAGTGCTGGTAGTTCAAGTACATAGCTTGCCGCGAGGCCGTGGCAGCATGTGTACACCTTGATCAGTCTTCGTCCAGCAGTCCAAGGGTTTGGCACGCATCGTGCTCCGGGTGCCTTCATGTTTTCGTGCCAATCACTTAACTGCAGTAGTCTTACATGGCCTATTGAAATCTTTTTCTTTTTTCACTTGGAGACGCCATCCCTTCTTCCCCTGGACTAGTATCGCCCATGGAAGCTTTATGTACAACTAATCAATTTTTATATACATTTGTGTATTTTCGCAGTTTAGCCCATCTGCAAGGCGAACTGTGATGCGTGGCGAGGCATACGGATAGGAAATGCGCTGTATTCACACCCTGAGAAATAATCCTCGGGGAAGTCCCGATGTATAAAAACTTCCGGGGATGAACCTCAGTGAGAAGGAAACAGGGAAAGTCCCGAAAATTAGCTGATATAAGCCCTCGGCGAAGGAAACAGGGTAACCCCCGGCCCAAATTAGTGCAGACACAGCTGCCAGGAACCCCCAAGATGCTTGCCAAACCCCTCCCTCCTTCCCCTAGTTTGAGCGAGCGAGTCGCTGACGAGACCGAAATCCTATACAAAAAACGTGCGAGGGACGTCGGGGAAGTCCCTGTTTCTGTCGACACAATGTGCTGACAGACAATTTGAATATATCCGGAGATGGGTTAAATTCGACAGCAACGAAGGTTCGTGGTCATTCAGTCGCGAGAAAGCATTCAGTTGTCGTCAGTCGTGAGCAGTCGTTCGAGAGGAGTTGTTCAGACGCGAAGGAAGACAAAGAAGGCAGTTAGGCGAGAGCAAGTCATATCAACGGGCCGGAGTTCGGAACCGGCCCCAGGCAGTAATGTACAATCAGTTGTTCGCAGTCAGTTGTTCGCCAGCCAAGACGGGAGTAGTTTCTGCGGTTCAGCCGCGAGACGAGATAGAAGCAGCCGAAACGGGAGAAGAAGACACGGGAGTAATCAGTCGTGTGACGAGAACAGTGCCAAGAATATGAGTAAAT
Organism: Clitarchus hookeri; assembly: GCA_002778355.1. Lineage (NCBI taxonomy): Eukaryota > Metazoa > Arthropoda > Insecta > Phasmatodea > Phasmatidae > Clitarchus > Clitarchus hookeri. Next base: position 570,153 of record NQII01000061.1, on the reverse strand, counting down.
TCCCGGAAACGAGTGGCAGCCGTAGTCCGAGAGGCGCCATTCCCTGAGAAGACGTAGTAGTGCGCCGGATGGTGACGTCAGTCAGTCAGTAAGTTAATAGTGATGTCATCGGGGAGGGAACCCAGGAACAGCCGAAACTTCATGTGTAAATTTCCGAGACAAACCGAGTAGAAGTGCCGAGAACTTATGAGTTCATTTCCGAAATGTAGTGGCAGTTTCCACGGTTAGAAATGCAGACAGAAACACGATGGCAGGAAGAAAGACGAGGAGGAAGCACTCTCCAATCAGGAACGCCAGCCGGGATCGCAAGGAAAGTGCAAGTCACAGGAGAACCCTAATCCCGGGCTTCATTGAGAGACCGTCAAATCCGCAGGAAACAGCCAACTTCGTACAGCACGTCAACGAGAGCCAGTCCGAGGGCCCGAACCAGGGCCACCTAACTCACCATGCCTCAGCTACCAATGAAGACAACTCACCAAAAGCCGCAGTCACAGATAAGTAGAGAAACGTCTCCTTTCAACAAACCTTCCCCGATTCATAGTATTCAGCCCATCAGCCCTCCAGGATTACGGCTAGAGGGGGGGCTCAGTCTCGCCAGTGTGTGTAATAACTATGTGACCTTCTGATCAATAAAATCCTGGTGTGTTAACTAATGGAGAATACGAGTATTTGTTTACCCCGAAAGCAACATCCTCAGGTGTCATTAGTCTGCACCAATAAAATTTAACTATATGAACTACTGGCCACCTCCTGTATAACTCAGGTGACCGAGTAGCAACAACTGTAAAAGTCAGTTTCAGTTTTACCTTTGTCATGAGGTGATGTAATTTGTGGAAGAATAAATATACAGTCGGTTCACGACTGGAAGAAACTTTTGAAAATCAACATTTGAAAAAACACCCTAGCCGTTAGCTACATGCATATAACATTACAAACAGCGGCGAGCGCGGATACAGTTATGCCGTCAGGTTGCCAGCACAAAGAGAGGAAATAGTTCCAAAGTTTTAACGTAATTGTTAATTTATCGCTTACAGATGGGTGTCGAAAAGACTTTTATCGTATTATGCCGATTATTAATGGCATGATGCTAACGTATTTAGATCTCAACGTCTTTTGCGTAGTTACATGATCCCGCTCAAGATGAAAGTAGAGCGGCCATTTCCTTACTAACCAGCGTTCCTTATGTTGTTCACTAGGTGTGGTTGACACACATGTCAGAGAATTTGTGCGATTATCTTGTTTAACCTATAATAATTCATTTATTTGTTTTTTTTTTTTTTACTAATATCCGCTGTTTATTATTTGGTTTTTAATAACGTATGATTTTAATTTGTGATAACTTTCTCGTACTGTTTCCTTTTGCTTCTGCCGTATAAGAGATTACTCGTAGTGTGTTCTCACATGTTTAATATTTTTTAAATTTATTTCAGGTTTGCTTAAAATTTTATTTATTCTATTTTACGTTGTATGTTGCGGTAGTTTTTGTGTGCAGTTATGCATTCTAGCAAGGTGAATAAAAGTTAAGTCACCACTCAACGTCAACAGGACATCATTAACCTCACAGAATCGTTGTATTCCCTAATTAGCCGAGGGGAAATGAAACCCTGCAACGTCGCGGAAAGAGCGGCAGAAATGTTGNTATTCCCTAATTAGCCGAGGGGAAATGAAACCCTGCAACGTCGCGGAAAGAGCGGCAGAAATGTTGAAACTCTCCATATGCACAGTTCTAAGGAATGTTAAAATATATGTAGTATTAACCATTGCGTTTGCAAGTTGTGTATGTTAAGGTCAATTATGTTGGCCAACGAAATGTGTTTACAAGGGCATAAAGCAAATTGGTTAATAACTTGATAACGTCGTCAAACGTTGTCTACGTGTCTTTTTAACAATTTTTTGGGAAATTATTAAGTTTAGGGGCATTTCTGTAAAAATAAGACTAATTCACGGAAAATGGTATATTTCCACTACTAATGATGTGGAACACGAATATACGAGGGGCATTAACGTCCAACTAATTTCGTAACATGTGCCCACCTAACCTAACAGAACCTAACCCCACGATGGGTGAATCACTATTTTACATTTTTTAACTAACCTAGGATTTTTGGATTTTACACTAACCTAGGATTGTAGGGTTATGTGGACTCAAATGTGAGTGTATGAATCACCTAACCAAAAGGTGATATTATAAAGACAACTGACAATGGTAAGGAAAATTGCCTCTATAGTGAGTTTGTTATAGCCAATTAATTTTATATGGGTTATGGAGAGATGGTGCATTTTAAGATTCTGAAGAAACTGCTTGTTTTGTATTTAGAAGTTACATTGCAGCATTAATTGGCATTGTTATAAATCACTAAATAGATTACAGTCAATATAACTGGAACTTCCCCTACTATTAAACATATCTATATCACTTCACTAAACACGAGAGGACATCGTAATCGATGAAATCGCAGTCATAATATTTTAAGAAAACAATTGTGTATTAATGCATTTCCCCAACACCGCTGTTCTACAGCCATTGTCTTTTAGTTATTGTAAATTATCAGTGTCATATTTTTCACTTTCAGTGCTACATAGCAAACCTAATTTGCATATTTTAAAAAGGTCCATAATTCAGTTTCTGGGTCAACTACAGTTACTGATACCAAAAACATACAAGGGTCATCGTCATGGACAATGCACCATATCACAGCACACAGGTGTGAGCTCCAACCTTTTGTTTTTGAATAAATAAAATGTTTATATTGTTTGTGACATGTTAGAATCTGTGCTAGTCAACATAGGTATCAGGAAAACAGTTACATCTAATATGATAAAAAGTTTAAGAATGTTATAGACAGTAGTTTGACGTGACCAAGCTTGGCTACGGCGAAAAAGCCAACTTGATCTGCGGTGTTCCCAGAGTTGTTAAGTAAAATGTGGGTGCCCGGCGCCACAGCTCTGCGGTGAGCTGATGAGATAGGGTCGTTCGTCGACGGCCTAGGGGCTCTGGTGAACACTCCGTCAGACACACTATGCCGAGGTTGTCGGCCACCTCGCACGCCGTACTTGATTATCAATAAAGAAACAGTGATGCTGGTTGTGAAGGTATTTATTACCCTGTTATGTACACTCAACTACACAGAAGGCACGTGGCCTGAATGGCCCGGAACTACAAGCGACCACGTGGTCTTATAACCTGAGTCTCGAGATGCACTTTTGATTTCCAATAAATAATCACGTCGCTCTCCCCCCGACACTATGCAAGTTAAATAATAAAATATATGATGATAATGATTTATGATGTTGTGGATGCGACTGGATACTATTCGACAGATGATGTCCTTGCTAGTGCTTCTGCGGCGTGGGAGAGCTTAACGTCTGTGCTCGTCCAAGTCCTGGCGATTACTGCCGGAAATGTGCGTCGGCTTCCGCCGCCTAGACGCCGCCGACGCCATGCGGTGGTACAGTGAAACATAATATACACTAAAAGATGATTATGGGATGAAAAATGATATGAACTAAATTAACACAACAAAACATAATTACAATTACACAAATACATAATAAAAATGATAATACTTATTCTAAATGTTTTCATTGCACCAGCCACAGCATTGCCAAATGTAGAATGTCACATGTCTCTGGCTGTGGCTGGGCAAATTGTCTCCTGATGACAAAACAAATTATAAATGAATTACACACTGACATTATTTACAAATGCACTGATGAAATAAACTGAATAAATAATAAACACTAATGCACTCGTGCCTACAAGCCTGTCGGTGTGGTGCATCTNACACTGATGAAATAAACTGAATAAATAATAAACACTAATGCACTCGTGCCTACAAGCCTGTCGGTGTGGTGCATCTGGTGTGGGCATACTGCGGCAGCCAGTGGGCAAAAGGACTCGTGAACGTGCGGTTCACGTCAAGTTATAGATATTCTTATCAAGTTCACATTATAGAAGTCTCCAATCATACATTTGGTATCCAATAAAGACTATGCAACCAATAAACTATTTAAAAGTTTATGTTCTGGAAAAAATTGTGCTTAATTCAAACATTCTATACAACAGACATACTGTTGGCAACATTCAAGGGTAATACATTTTATTTGTTGTATCGTGTGGTGATTTCAGCTGGAGAAGTTCCCCAACAGTAGCTGGAGGAAGGATGACATCATCAATTGGCTGCAGGAGCACAACATTCCGTTTGCTGTATCCTTTTTTTGCAAAATCTTTTTGTGTTTTGTTAAATTGTAGGGTAATGTTGTTGAGCATTGCTTTGTAGCATTATATGTAAAGTAGCGGTCTACATCAGAGAGCAGCTGTTGAAGCATGCCATTTTTTTGAATAATTGGTTTATAATTTTTGGAGTGGAAATGGATGTATTTGTTTTTTTTTTTTTTTTTATATAGTTGCTGCTGTGTTGAGTTGTTTATGTACTTCTTTGTTTTGATCTATGGTAATTCTGTAGCAAAAGGAATCACTACAATCCATAAGTTATTACCGGTACTTCCAACTAACTAATAAATAAATAAACAGTATTTATAAGTACTGCGGCTTATCCCTTTAGGATGTTTTATCTTAAAGCAAACTGGAGATGTTAGAATACACCATTGCCAGCTTCTTTAATTATTGCAAACAACAGTTCTCTCTAATATTTTGTTTACTGGAGCCACATTTTTTAGTTATGTTTAATTTGTTATTGTCATTTCTTTACTAAATCTGTGGCACACTTATTTTGTTCCTCCTCTAAGCATTTTCTTAGCAACATGTTTCAATTTAATTGTTTGAATATTATACATTAGTGAAACCAATGTCTTTTCGTATTAGTTTTAAGTTAGATTTTTGTTTGGAAAAATATTTTAAGATAGCAACAGAGGTTAACAGCATTAAATACGGGCCCGAAGCCCAACTAAAACATAAACACAGCGGCCTACCACCGGCTCAATTATTTTAACAAAGTCTGTCGGGTTGCATTTTTGTTGCAAACCTACTATAATAGTTATGGGAACTTCGGTTCCTGACCTTGTGACAGCACGGCCATCCGGGGGCTTATGAGTTATTGGCGGTGCCATGCTTATGTTGTTGGATGGACTCCTTGAATGTTGACACATTTCAATGCAAAGTATTGTGCCATATCTATAATATGTAATCAAAATTAATGTTTTTCTCCCCCATCCAACCCCCCAGTCAAAATCAAACCTGCACACACACACACACACACACGAAACATCAAATTTTTAATACTCACATTTTGGGTTTATAGAATGAAATGTTTTTTGCTTGCATCACATATTATTTTGTGTGAAATTGTCAAGATTAAAAACTTTACGCTTGTGGAATATCCATTAATAATATATACATGACTTTTATAATGGGTACGTGCATGTACGAACACATGTATACACACACAGAGAGGAATGTAAACATTGCATATAAACATTGCCATGAGACTGCCACATGGCAATGTTTGTTTACCTTTGGCGGAAGGATACGAAATGGGCTTGAAAGTAGATCTTTAGCATGTCTTCAAGAAAGTCTCTTCCAGTCGTGAACCAACTATACACTATTTTACAAACTACATGCGCTTCATTTCGATTACCGCCTACGAGGTATTTCGAGGAACGGGTCCCCTACAACCCACTACCGAACATATTTCAGCAATAACCTAAGCATGGCTTATTCACTTTATTTAGTGCTGATTATAGTTTAAGGTTTGTGGGCCAGCCTTAATATGCCCACTTCATCAGGGACAAGAAGATATGCCTTCATCAGCGCCATCGGGGCAACTTCAACAATGCAACCACCAAGGGAACGGCATACGTCCAGGCAGTCTACCGTACGACCTTGAGATTACCAACACCATCATATTTAGACACCGCCTAGTCTGGTAACCCTTTTCAATAATCACTCTCTTCACAGACCCAGCACAGGCATAAAACTTCATTTTACATCACTTATAGTTTAGGCACAAACAGATATATATGGTTTTAAGTTGTTGAGTGTCTGCCATTTTGCTGAAGCCCGTGTATACAGGTCAGTATAGTACAAACATTTCTTGAGGTCTATTAAAGACATGGCTGTTTTAGTTTTACAAACGAGTATTTTCACAAGAGAAATCTGTGTACTGTCACAAGCATTTGTAAATTAACAAACAATTTCTCAGTAAAACTTACAGCTTTTATTTACAGCGCAGAAGTAAACAACAGTTGGCAGGCTGTAAGTGGCCCATTGGCATGCTAATGATACATCCACAACATTGAGTAAAAGTTGGAATACAGTGAGTGGCCCACTTGTTTGCCTCTTGTATGTCCCCAGCAGTAAAAAACAGTTGGCATGCCATAAATGGCCCGTAAACATGTTGCTAATATTTTTCGATCAATGAGCAACAGTTACCATTTCACTTATCATCTGCTTGTGGAGCATCCCTTGAAATTTAACAATAATTGTGAGAGCAATGGTCCATATTATGATTATTTAAAAAAAAATAGGCACAGTTGCTTTTGTTATATGACCTGATTGTCTTCCATATAAGTAATGCTGACAATCATAAATGCAAACAGTTGCCACCACAGCAAACAGTTGGCTAACTGTTAACTGTTTGTCGTTTGCGACTTGAAAATGATCAACAGTGCTGTAATATGGACAGAGTAGGAACTGCGTCTAGGCATAACACCACTCGCTGCTTCCCAATATAACTGTAGTTGACTCGGTGGAAGAGTAGTCTGTTGTTTTAAGCATCGGCCTGTGTGTAGGAAGCTGTGTAGACATGCCACGATGGCGTAGACGACCACACTTTTTGCAATTAATGGACTTTGAACGAGTTCGAATTGTGGGCCTGAGGGAGGTGTGATGGTCTTTCCGAATAATTGCCCAAGGCATAGGACATAAAGTGTCTGATGTGCATCATCGGTGGTGTCGGTGGTCTAACAATGGTGCACATGCTTGTCAGCCTGGTTCTGGAAGGCAGCGGCATATGGATTACCGCCTGGACCACTGCATCAGACGAGTAGCCATTGCTGATCGCACAGCGACAGCCACACAGATAAGGGTCACTGTTGCAGCCAGGGTGACAGCTAGGACCATCATCAACTGTGTGCTTTATGCTGGGCCACAATAAAGGTGTCGCTCGCCAAGCTTCCTCTCACACCTCATCACAGTGCAACCTGCCTCGGATGGTGTCGCAAATGATGCAACTGGAGATATTAATGGTGCGGAGTTGTATTTAGTGATGGCCACAAATTCTGCCTTTGTGCCAGTGATGGTCATTTGCGAGTGCGGCATCGACCAGGAGAGCACCAAAATCCAGAGTGTATATGGCAGCGATATACAGGACCAACTCCTGGCATCATGATCTGGGGAGCAATAACCTACAATGATCCTACACCTCTGGTGTTTGCTGAGGGAATACTGAACAGCGAATGTCACATCCAGAACATCATCCAGCCCATTGTGTTGCTGTTTCTACAACACCTAGGAGAGGTGCTCTTCCAGCAGGACAATACCCATGAACACACGTCTCATGTTACCCAATTTGCTGTCGATGGTGTTCGTCAACTCCCTTGCTCAGCAAGATGACCCAACCTGTCCTTTATTGAACATGTGCTTGACATGGTGGGACAGCATTTGGTATAGTCTGGAATACCGGCAACAAACCTCCACCAATTGTAACAACAGGAGGAAGTAGCAAGGAACACTATTCCCCAAGATAACATCTGACACCTTTACGATCGTCGCTATGCAAGACTGCAGGACTGCATCGTAGCTAAAGGAGACTACACAAGTTACTGACATTGTTGTTCTGTCCATAGGCTCACGACCTTGTGATCCTTATCATATACAGTGCACAACCTGTATAATTAATCAATAAAACCTTCAGAAATGTGGAACCATTGCGTCTGCGTGTTCATTTTCCATTTTCCGCTAGTGCATGTGGCTAGAATGTATCTACTCGAAACCAAAACTGAACCAGGATGAACATAATAGAAGGTGGCATGAACCACGCGCCCATGGGCTCCTTGTGCCACTCTGACCACCACAGTCACGTCAACTGCACCAGCGGCACCGAGCCGCACCAGCAACATCAGGCCAAGAGTGTGTAGTGCAGGTTGACAAGCATGGAACTTGCACCTTCTCGTCAACAGGTACTACATGACTCAAGAGACTATCCTACTTTATTCATTACAAGAGGTAACTCTTTTAATAAATTAGTAGGCGATCCGAAATGGTGTTTACCCCAAGGACATAGCCGTTGGGCGCACAGGCCGTTGGTGGTTACGTCGTAGCAGCTTGTGCCGCGACATACGATGTAACACACCACTGGGTGATGTCAACTGGCCTGTAGGGCGAAGCTAAAGTGCTAAGTCCCCAAAGTGCGACCAATAGTGTGCAGCATTTTTCTATACCCATCGCACAACTTAATCTTATTCAAAGATACAGTCAGGGGTGGGTTTTATTGCAGTAAGGGCCATCGAGAATGGCAACCCACCGCCCTTTGCCCAGGTGGACTCGTCCATCCCTTCAGGAGACAGCCACCTGACAACACTGTGGTCAGTGAAATACAAACACATCACAGGAAATGAAATACATACACTTTTCTCAAGAAAGTGTTATAGTGTATTCAATGTCTATTTATAAGAGAATAATTATGTTTTCATAAAGGGAGACTGCCTATAAAGGCTTCCATCATATCATTTCATTTAGTGTGGTGACACTCCCCATCAACTTCACAACATCAACCTTAACAGACATTTGTTAATCAACGGGGGTGTCACCAATGTGTTTCATTTAATTTATATAATTTTTCACCATTGCAATAATGTTACATAGTGTTTATGTCATTTTTATTACTCAGTGTTTGATGTCGGTTCATGCCACCTGCGACGGAAGCTGACACCACTCGTTCAGGTCGCTTCAGCACATGCACCAGACTGGCAGTGTGGTCATCCACTTTGAGAGTCCCCTTGGTAACCATTTAGGCTGATATCACTTCATTGCAATAGTAACTTAATTAACTGGAACATTTGATTTATTTCCGTACCGAAGGGAGAACCACCTACACTCTCACCAGAGAGCTTAACGCTACTGCGTATCAGCTTAACCAACATGCTGACTTAGGTCATTTTCATGCTAAGGTCACCGGCAGGCCATAAGTGCAGGGTCCATTTCTTTTAATATTCACATGTCCACTTCTTGAACATGTAATCAAGTATGTGAGTAAACAGCTTTAAAAAATTTAGTGAGTGTTGATTCATTGTCCCCCCGGGACATATAGGGCGCTACACCCCTTATAGTACCACCCACAATTTTTCTAATATATTTCAGGCATACGAGACGGCCTACAGTCTCGCCACAAGGTCAATGTGTGTGAGTGGTGTAATAGCAAGTGTGTGACAACTTCATCTTCAAACTGATGGGGGCATTCCGGGCCCCCTGGGCTGTCGACCGAACAACCCACATCACTAACTTTCTGCTGAGTTATGGCGCCTGGCAATTCTACACTCAACCAGTCCTGGGCCACCTCAACCATTTCAAAGGGCATTCAAGACCTCGAATGTACCTGTCTATAATGTATATGACACAGAAGAGAGTGTTGTAAACAGTATAAAGAAGGTGTGCCGGGGGAAGAAGAAATGTTGATGAAGAACTCTGGCTGGACACTCGATTCGATGGATCATCTACAGCTGAGAACAAGTGTATACCAACCACTCACTAAATTATATGATTTCTTCTTGCCTTTGGAAAAATCAGAGCAAACAAATGTTTGTGTGTATGTACAATTTAGTAAATAAATTTTATCGAATAACATATATCGCGAATACTATAATTTTTTTTTAAATATTGGCTTAGAAAATATGTTTTAATTATTAGCAAAATTGTAGAGATTTATAATACTCCAGGTTTGGAGGAGTGTCTCGTCGCAAAAAAAAAAAAAAGCTTTAAAATTGACGATATGGCAGCTGTCTAGTGTTAGATGCTAAAAAAGAAACAACTAGCACGCATTACAGTTTTCAATCGCGGGGAAAAAAATATAGGTGTTAATGTTGTAATTTAGTTGCCAATGGGCAAATACGATTGATTGATATGAGTGCAGGGATAATGTTTTATGTAAGACCAATGATTAATTTGTGGTGGCTAGTGAGGGGTTGGGGGTGGGAGGGTGAGCAGAGAAGAGGGTCTAATGTTATATGTTCCTCGATTTTTTAGAATTATTTTTAGATTTTTTTTTTTTGCTATTTTTTATAATAATTTTTAGTGGTGGGGTATGGAGAGGGAGAGGTGAGATTGAAGAAGGGCGTGGAGAGGAGGATGGATGGTGGTGGGAGATGTGGACGTGGTTGGTGCCGAATGTGGGTCGGGGGAGGGGCATGTCCGCTGATCCCACCCGATCCACTGGACCTGGCTCGGAGTCTCGAATCCTCCTATTTTGCTCTGAGGATTAAGTGACTCATTCTGATAAGAGTCTCTAATCATCTTGCTCGCCTAAGGAGTTTTCGGCTCTTGATTTTAGAAATTTTAGATCCGCTTTCCTCATTTTTCCAATTTCTTGAAAAAATTTTGGTGAAAAAAAGGGATTTTTTTGTAAAATTATTAACTTCATAGGTGATATTTGGGATGAAACAGCCGCCAATAACATTGTCGTCCCAGGCCACCGCCGCCGGCCGCCTGCCGCGACCTCCGCCTGTGACGTCATGGTGCGTGAATCCTGATTTCTACTCCTAGAATCCTGTGCCAGAACCGGCTATTTATATCTACTGCTGCAGTCTCCACTGGCAAATACTGGCAACAAACACTAACAACAACAACTAGGTGTTTTGTTGGCTGAGTCCTTCAAGACAAAAATTACCACGAGAAGTAACTGTCTATCGTGGCAATGGCGTAAATAAATCGTCTCTCACACACGAACGTTTCACAAATCCAACACGTGAGCAACGCTGCAACGCACAAAACACGGAACACACGAGGAGCGAAATATGACTAGTCATCAAACAAAACAAAACACACCGGCACGACCCCGGTTCGGTGGAGTGAGTAAGTGAAGAGATTTTGGCGGCTTTTAACAGTGAGGTCTTGAGAGCCAATGAGGATGAAATGAGGTAGGTATGGAGCAGTGCCGGAGTGAAAGGGCGGAAGAACCGGGAGATCCCCGAGAAAACCCGCCGACCAGCGGTATCGTCTGGCACGATTCCCACTTGCAAAAATCTGGGAGTGGCCCGGCCGGGGAGGCTTGGAGGAAAAAATGTTTTTATCACGCTAGTAAAGGTGAACTGTTAAAAAACCAATACGCATGGCGATCACTAGTGAAATCGCCGTTGGGCTGAAAAGGTGTTCGGTTGCACCACTTAATGCAGCGACGGTCCACAAGCAACTGACTGACTGCATAGGAAATGCGGTCTGGCCAACAGCAGCCTAGAGGTTGCCATTTTAGCCCGCGGGCACCACTGAGCCAGTAGCGTGTGACATTCATATTCAAAATTTCAAGAGCAGTGGGGCCGCGGTGATGTAGTGGTCAGACTGCTCGCCTCCCACCTAGGTGAACTGGGTTCGATTCCCGGCGGGGTCACTCCCGGATTTTCGCATGTGGGAATCGTGCCGGACGATGCCGCTGGTCGGTGGGTTTTCTCGAGGATCTCCTGTTTCCCCCGCCATTGGATTCCGGCGCTGCTCCACGCCCACCTCGTTTCACCCTTATCGGCTCTCAAGACCTCGCTGTTAAGAGCCACCCAAAACTCTCCCCTCGTCCCCAACAGAAATACCTTAACTAGTGCATGACATAGCAGTTGCCCTGGACGATAATCGGGCCCTCTTGATTAAGTAGGTCAAGCAAATGCCTCTATCACGTGACGTCACCGCAGACCCGCTCCACTGTATGCCGTACATTGCTGGATAACAAATATAACTTGCGTGTAAAATGCTTGAATTGTGTAGACATCAAAACACTTGAACTTTTGTCAACCATTGGCCATATTAACTGGCCGCTTATTATAAACTTAATAAAACACTTTGGAGCGAATTGGCCTTCTGTACCTCTGCATGCGCAATAAACCGGGATGCACCAAGGCAACAAAGGGTACGATATCATAATATTAACATACGAAAATAATGATCATCAGGTAATATGTAAAGGCTTGAAAAACATCAATGAATAACGATTTGCCACTGCCCGTGACCCTGGAAATTGCGCCCATCGTAATTAATAAATTGTTCCAAATTATATTTTTAATGCTGTTTTCGGTGTATTTTACTGAAGAATTGGCATTCGCAACAAATTAAGCACTGAGGAATCTGTGTCAAACCAGAAAGGCTTTCCTCAAACTCAGGAGACTAATTGAAAGAGTTAGCTTATTTTCTGTGGCAACGGTTATTAAAGCTATTACATGGTTAATGTTACCTGTTGTTCTTGTGTTGGCAAACCATTTTTCTTGAAAGAAACTTTACGTCTCAAATGCTGCTCTTTGCTACTTAATGATGTCACATTCCCGCTGCTATCTGGCTCCGTTAAACAACACGCGCAACGGGCAAATCACACTTTTTTTTGTACGTCATTACGCAGACCCGAAATGGTTTATTCTGCAGGAGACAATATTGCGTATGTTAAGGCAAAAAATGCCGATGGGTGTATTCATACCCGATTTATGTGTTTATATTTTGTCCTGTTAGATAGCGTAACATTTTGGAGGTGTTTACTGAACTCTATGAAGATAGAGCAACAAGTTCAATATATATCACTCAGCTGGTAATTACATCTGATCTCGCTGAACTACAATTGATTTAACATACCCACAGCACGCTCTGAGACACAAAACACACGCACATCACAAACCCTTCAGGCTAAAACTGACGCATTAGACGAACGAAAGTTCCGAAAGATAACTGGGCATTTTCGGGATATGATCTTGGATACGTTGAGCTTGTGTGTGTCGGTAGCAGTGTGGAAACTAAATAATTGGTTACTGATGTGGCTATCGTTTAAGTACCATGTCGTGCTAGGTATCATAATGAAGGAAACGACAAAATTTTGGTAGTAACACCACAATCCCTGAAATCATAAACCTAAATAAAGCATCACACATGACACTTTTTGTGAACACTAGGCAAATTCAATACTTTTTTTAACATTTTTTTTCACGTGTGGGAATAGTGCTGGACGATGCCGCTGATTGTCTGGTTCTCTCGCGAATCTTCCGTTTCCCCAACTCTTGCATTCCGGCGCTGCTCCGTTCTCACCTCACTTCATCCTTTTTGACTCTCAAGATCTCGTTGTTAAGAGCCGCTGAAACATCTCAACTCAACTCAACAATATTTCTTTTTCACGTGAACTAGGTGGTGCCTATACAAGTTCTGCCGCGCCACTCGCCAAACACATATAGCACACTCACAGGACGTATACACTATATCCGAACTTTCCTCTGCACGTATTGTGGGTGGTTGTGGCAAGTCTCGTGCTAAGGCTCGTGCCATCACGCACGTATTGTGAGTGGTTGATGCAAGTATAGTGCTAAGGATCGTGCCATAATGCACATATTGTGCGTGGTTGTGGCAAGTCTCGTGCTAAGGCTCGTGCCATCAAGCACGTATTGTGGGTGGTTGTGGCAAGTCTCGTGCTAAGGCTCGTGCCATCAAGCACGTATTGTGGGTGGTTGATGCAAGTCTCGTGCTAAGGCTCGTGCCATCAAGCACGTATTGTGGGTGGTTGTGGCAAGTCTCGTGCTAAGGCTCGTGCCATCAAGCACGTATTGTGGGTGGTTGATGCAAGTCTCGTGCTAAGGCTCGTGCCATCAAGCACGTATTGTGGGTGGTTGTGGCAAGTCTCGTGCTAAGGCTCGTGCCATCAAGCACGTATTGTGGGTGGTTGATGCAAGTCTCGTGCTAAGGCTCGTGCCATCAAGCACGTATTGTGGGTGGTTGTGGCAAGTCTCGTGCTAAGGCTCGTGCCATCAAGCACGTATTGTGGGTGGTTGATGCAAGTCTCGTGCTAAGGCTCGTGCCATCAAGCACGTATTGTGGGTGGTTGTGGCAAGTCTCGTGCTAAGGCTCGTGCCATCAAGCACGTATTGTGGGTGGTTGATGCAAGTCTCGTGCTAAGGCTCGTGCCATCAAGCACGTATTGTGGGTGGTTGTGGCAAGTCTCGTGCTAAGGCTCGTGCCATCAAGCACGTATTGTGGGTGGTTGATGCAAGTCTCGTGCTAAGGCTCGTGCCATCAAGCACGTATTGTGGGTGGTTGTGGCAAGTCTCGTGCTAAGGCTCGTGCCATCAAGCACGTATTGTGGGTGGTTGATGCAAGTCTCGTGCTAAGGCTCGTGCCATCAAGCACGTATTGTGGGTGGTTGTGGCAAGTCTCGTGCTAAGGCTCGTGCCATCAAGCACGTATTGTGGGTGGTTGATGCAAGTCTCGTGCTAAGGCTCGTGCCATCAAGCACGTATTGTGGGTGGTTGTGGCAAGTCTCGTGCTAAGGCTCGTGCCATCAAGCACGTATTGTGGGTGGTTGATGCAAGTCTCGTGCTAAGGCTCGTGCCATCAAGCACGTATTGTGGGTGGTTGATGCAAGTCTCGTGCTAAGGATCGTGCCATCACGCACGTATTGTGGGTGGTTGTGGAAAGTCTCGTGCTAAGGCTCGTGCCATCAAGCACGTATTGTGGGTGGTTGTGGCAAGTCTCGTGCTAAGGATCGTGCCATCATGCACGTATTATGCGTGGTTGTGGCAAGTCTCGTGCTTAGGCTCGTGCCATCAAGCATGTATTGTGTGTGGTTGATGCAAGTCTCGTGCTAAGGCTCGTGCCATCAAGCACGTATTGTGGGTGGTTGTGGCAAGTCTCGTGCTAAGGCTCGTGCCATCACGATACAACGTTCCACACAATCTATGGCGGAAGCTTCTACGAGATCTGCTCTCCGAGCCTGCTTGCAAGCTGGTGTGGAGGCTTCCGTGAAATACAGTAAGCCTGTCGCATACACTTACTGCCACTCAAGTCGTGCTAGTATTTGTCTTGATTTTGCTTCTGAAACTGTTGTTCCAGGGTGGAATTCACTAACAAGTCTCACAACATCCTTTAATGCACAAAACGTAAGTGTTTTGTTGCGATAATTGGAACTTTTTGCGTCAAATACACATGGATTTTCACCACAATTTTCACGTAACCCTGTTACGGCATCAGTAAATCACATTTCCGAGTTTTTTATTTACTATTTACTTTACCTCCTCTTTAATGACCTTCTGGATATTTCTCTAAACTATTAGCACCCTACCATCCACCATCCTCTATCTGATTGGCTAAAATTTCCACCTTGTAGAGAACTTTTCACTGGAAATTGCACGCGACTAAAACGTCCTTGAAAACGGCCGTCGGTCGGCTAAATCATCCAGAAACTGAAGTGCAAAGAGCCTCTAAAGTTCTTAATCCGGCCCTGTACAATTCATACCAGCGGCCACGAAAGCTTGCGCGGAATCTTCCGAGGAAACATCCATCGTGAACACAGGCTGAACACATGTATCGAACTTACAGTGAGCGCGCTATGTTCTGTGCTAAGTCTGTTGTAGCATGGTTCTAAACCTAGTTCACATGCGCATTACCCCCTTAGCGGATATTAGGCGCGGTGCCCAGCGTTCAATGACATGAATATTCTATTCGCAGTATTTCCACACTTTCTGAATCAAACCACTGAAAAATCATTCCGCGTATGACGGGTTTGGTTGTTTCCTAAATATGTCGTAAATAAAAAATGTTCTATACTTCTGTTAAAACACATATACCTTATTATTTTGAAATTCAAAGTTTTCCTAATGTTTTTGTACGTAAATTACAATATTCAATTAATAATTAATATGAATGGCAAAACAGAGAAGAGTGAGTGAGTGAAGATATTTGTGCAGCTCTTAACAGCGAGTTCTTGATAGCCGATGAGAGTGATTAAGGTGAGTACGGAGCGGCGCCGGAACGAAGGGGCGGGGGTAAACGGGAGATCGCCGAGAAAACCCGCCGATCAGCGGCATTGTCCGGCACGACTCCCACGTGCGAAAATCCGAGAGTGACCCGGCCGGGGATTGAGCCTGGTTCGCATTGCCAGGAGGCGAGCAGGCTAACCGCTCAGCCCCTCGCACCAACCCAAACCGAACACAGAGGATATAGGAGTGTTGGTATTGGATAGTAATGAATAGTTGTCATGGAATATACTATTAAACCGAGTGCGTACGAATGCGGTGTATTTCTCCTTTGGCGTAATTTTATAGACTTGGTCAAGCTTTGTCTGCATGAGACGGAGGAATATCCTGAAAGTCAAATTTTTCGCAGGGCCTTAGAAATCTTGGAAGTAACGTCGAATGGACTTTATATGAGATGACGTCTTCTTTTTTTTTGTTGTTGCGGTGAAGCTGCGGGGTTCAATGAACAAAGGCGACGATCAGCCAGGCCAGGCGTGGCTGAGATAGCCATGTTTGGGCTTGTGTACCCACGTGGCAATGAAGCTGCAAACAGACGCAAAGCCACGCTTTGTCTCCTCGCGAGTGGAGGGTCAGCAGCCGGCTGTAGGAGACGACATCGCACACGACGGCGACGCGAGGCAGAGCGACCATGGCGCCGCCGTCGACGGCGACTGGCTACGGAAGAGTGGCGGATGCGGAAGAAGCGACTAGAGACGACGGGGAAGGACGCAGCCAGTCCCGTCAGTACCTCGCCAGCTTCACCGGTGAGAACGACGTCGGCGACCCCCTCCACGTTGCCTGCACAACGCGCAACCCGCGCGAGGAAGTGTTCCGGTCCCTCCCTTCAGGAGCATTAGTGCATCCTGCATCACTTTTTGAAAAATCACACTAGAATGACATTTTTGGTTGTTTCCTAGATATACCGCGTATCACAAGCGTATTATACCCATGTTAATACATTGAAGAGCCAAAAAAAAAACTGGTATAGGCGTGCATATGCAAATAACAGAGGTATGGAACCAATCAGAGTAACGCGATGCGGTCGGCAGCTAGAGCGGTTACTGCTGCTACAATGGCAGGTTATCGAGATTTAAGTGAGTTTGAACGTGGTGTTATAGTCGGCGCACGAGAGATGGGACATAGCATCTCCGAGGTAGCGATAACATTTGGATGTTCGCGTACTACCATTTCACGAGTGTACCGTGAATATCGGGAATTCGGTAAAACATCACATCTTCGATATCGCTGTGGCCGGAAAAATATCGTGAAAGAACGTGACAAACGACGGCTGACGAGAATCATTAAACGTGACAGACGTGCAACCCTTTCTCAAATTGGAGCATATTGGATTTGTGGACTGCCCTGCAAGATTCATGGTGTGAATTCCCTCCTGCATACCTTCATACATTAGTCGAGTCCATGCTACGTCATCTTGCGGCACTTCTGCGTGCTGGGGAGGGGGGGGGGGGGCTACACGATATTAGGCAGGTGTACCAGTTTTTTTTGGCTCTTCAGTGTACAATAGTACATTATTATTGGTTAAATAGAACTTTCAACCATTTTTTATCTATAAATTATAATATTTCGTTTATAATTAATGTGAATAAAACGGTGAGAAAATAGGTTTGTCGGTAATACCTAGTAATGAAGAGTTCTCTAGCAAAAAAATTATCATACTTAGTGCGCACGAATGCGGTGAGTTGCCATTTTATTGTAATTTTCTAAACTTTGTTTGCATGAGGCGGAGGAATATCATGGAAGAATAACTTTAGCAGGGCTTCGGAGAAGTTGGAAGTAACCTTGAATGGACTGAACCAGAGCAACATCCTGAACACTTTTTAGTTGGAAATATATTTTGGTTGGAAATACATTTTTCAAAGGAAAAAAAAAAATTTGGGGAAACAAATTCTTTACGTGATAATAATTTATACTGAATTGTTATTTACATTTCAAATTCCTGAATTTATCAACAAAGACAAATAAACAGATATCCACCGCCTTGCATTTTATTTCAAAGTGCGTATTTACGTCCAGGTAATGTCGTCAGAAGGCGGTGGCTCACCCGTCCGTCCTTCTAAAGTTATAGTTTGGGAAATATTTGACGGATGAGCAGATGGTTGTGAGCCCAGTTGTACTTGCAAGTACTCTTTCCTCACATAAAAAAACATTAGATCGCATAGGGTCCACGGTGGCTCAGCGGTTACCCCCCATCAAGGCCAACCGGGTTCAATCCACGGCCGGGTAACTCTCGGATTTTTGCATGTGGGAATCGTGCCAGACGATACTGTTTGTCAACGGGTTTTATTGGGGATCTCCCGTTTTCGCCGCCCTTCCATTCCGGCGCTGCTCCATACTCACCTCACTTCAACCTCGTCGACTCTGAAGACCTCGCTGTTAAGAGCGGCCCAAATGTCTTCTCTCTTTCACTTTAGATCGTATAGTTTTTACATTATATTTCCAAAATTAAAATTTTTGTGTTTTCACAATGCGCAAATAAAAGAAACTATAATATTTATAAAAAAAATGAAGGTGAGTGGGTGAAATATTTTATGCCTTTATTGATTCTAAGGTATGATTAGTAAAATTTGTTTAACAAATAGTAACAGACTGTTAAAGATTTAAAATATTAAATAATGTCCTTATTTTTAGCAAGTTTTAAAAATTCCGGAAACATTTCATTCTGTGATTTTAAATATTTCTTAAAGTAACCCATAGTACCTTATTGCAGTGTGATTGATCTAATTGTGTGAGTTAATTTTCATAATTTAAAAATATAAAAAAAAAAAAACATCTTAAATTCTGATTTTGTCATGTTATTTCCTAAAAACTATGTTGTCTAAATAGTTTTCCAGGCGAGGAATTAGTACTTATAAGTTATGTTTCAAAGTTGAACGATATTTATTACAGATATAAAATAATGAATTTTTTGGTGGCCAACGTTTATAAGGTCGAGACTGCCACCACATCAAGTGCGCCATCGTCTTTACGAGCAGGACTCCTAACTGGCTTGCAACGTTCTCGTCGTGCTGCGTGCACCTATGGGACTTTGAGCGGTGACCCTTTCATTTTATTGGTGGGAAGTCTGTAGCAAGTTGAATGCCGATCCCTATACTAGTTTCACAGGAATTCACACGTAATACATAAAGCTGTACCGGTCTGAAAATGTAGTTTCTGGCTATGCCGAAGAGCTTAAAAATAGCGTTTACAAAAAACGTGATCCGCTGGAAGATATGTTCCGCCCTAGTGTGAAGTGTTATTTCTTTTCGCGTGAAAACAGATGGTGTGCACGTGAAATAGTTCGTTTTAAAAACCTGTTATAAACCTACCGCGACCCAGTCCACGTGCTATGTTGACGGACACTTTGTAGCCCTCCCATGAAGATGCAAAAAACAAAACAAAACCTAACAGAATTTCAAAAATTTTGAAAAGGCTAAGTTAATCTCAGTTTTGATTAACCTGTAAAAAGTGGTGCTATTTGGTTATTTTATTTTTCAATTCACTCTGGCGATCCGTTTGCATGTCTTGCAGACAATAGGGATATGGAGCATGTCAACATATAATTATACAACACGAAACACATTTTACAAGTCATTATAGATGAAAAAGAAAAAATACATAAATTAACTTATATCAGCACAGCAAAAACCACAGCATACTCGTTTACAAAACAATTGCACAAATACTGGCATAATGTAGTCACTAAAGTATCTACATAACAAAGTTACGGAAACTTTACGTTATACAGTTACATAACATTTCCATAATATAATTAAGGTAATTAATGTAAGCTATAATTATTTTGGAACAGTGAATTATTTTGAGAGTAATTTAAAAACTCGTCAACAGTGTAAAATGTGTTTGTAAGTGAAAATGTCTTAATATTGTGTTTAAATAGTTGGTTGTTACTGTAACAGAGTTCTTCTAACTGAAAAGGAAATGAATTAACTATTTTAACAGTTGAAAAGTAAAATACTTTTTGAAAGAATGAACGTGAGGTTGAAGTTGTGCCTTGAATATTTGTATAACTGAACGAGAACATTCTGTTCGCTGTGAGACTGGAAGCGACGTCGATACAGCTTTTGTGCCTACCAGAAGAAGTCCCTCTACGCCTTCCCACTTTGGCTCCATCTCGCGCGTAAATCGCACGTGGTCTGGAGCACAAATAGAGTGAATATTAAGTCGGCCTTTAAGTCTTTACATCGACATCTTGAGAGCCGACGAGGGTGAAGCGAGGTGAGCATGGAGCAGCGTCGTAAATGCAAGGGCGGAGGAAACGGGGTATCCCCGGAAAAACCCGCCCACCAGCGGCATCATCCGGCACGGTTCCCACTTGCGACAATCTGGGAGTGACCCTCTCCGTGGATCGAACCCGGTTCGCCTAGGTGGAAGGCGAGTAGTCTGACCATTACACCACCGCGGCCCCTGGAGCATACATAATGCTCCATGCGCTGACGTCATGTAAGAGCGGATTGCTGGCTGAAAGAACTTCAACTGTGGTCTCTCTGTGCAAACGCGTATGCAAACGGTGGTTATGTTCATATTCTCCAGCTAAGAGCCCGTAATAGGCTATTCAAGGTAAAGTGAGCATTTTTGAAAGCCCTCTAATTTGTAATATTAGTCAATAAATATATTTTATTGTAGCATTAGACGTTAACTTTCGAGTCCGGTGAAATATATAGACTGTGTTTATTACATACGTGGCAATATTTATTTTAGAAGTGGCGGTAGGATAAAAAACGGCCAGTAGGAAAAAAAGTAACAAGGGCCTCAAAAGTGCTCACTTTACCGTGAAGAGCAAATACTTGGTTTTTTGCCTTTGAAAAGTGCATCCCGGATGTGACGTGACGTCACATTGTCGCTCTCCGAATTAGCGGCAAGGGCACATACACACCCTAGAATGTCCCCTTCAGCCAAGGGCACGAGCCACTCGCCCTTCTCGAGCGCTAGATCGTTTTCCGATGCGCAACTGTTTGAAATATTTCATTTCTTTGTGTTTGTCTTGTGTTTAGAACTCTGAACGGCCGCTGAAGACACTAGCTAACGTCACAAAGACGATTGAAACTCCCACGCAGTTCGGCAGAATGAAATTCGAGCTGGAAACGAACACTCGCGTCCGAATTCAGAAACGAATATTTCTCCTGAAGGGAACAAGGGCTTGTGACACGGGAAGGGCTCAAGGGCAAGTGATCAAGGGCACATTGCACTGAATTTGAACACAGCCGGCATAGTCTATTCACGGTATCGTACAACTTTTTAAATCAAAGCACTGAAAATTCGCCACATGTAGCATATTACGTGATTGGTTATTTCTTTAATGTGTTATACATATTAAGTGTTCCATACTTCTGTTAACATAAAGTAGCTTATTTTTGGTTAAATGTAACTTTTACTTATGAAATATCTGTTAATTTTGACACCTATTTGTAATTAATATGAATATAAACAGAGAGAAAATGGATGTGTTTGTAATGCCTAGAAATAAATAGTTCTCCTGCAAACTACAACTGAAGTTTGTGCGTACGAATGCGGTGCGTTGTTTATCCCTTTGGTATAATTTCCTTTACTCGGTTAAGCTTTGTTTGCATGGGGCTGAGGAATAACCTTGGAAGTAGAACTTCAGTAAGGCTTCAGGAAAGTTGGAAGTAACCATGAATGGACTATATGTTTATGTTGATTTCAGTATTGTTAAAAAAAAAAAGTTGTGTATTGATATTATCTTCGCATTCGAGGCACAGCGATACGGGCGACAATTACATCCGCTCCTAGAGTCTCTTCGCCCTTACGTGCGAGGCGCTGACTTCCGTCGTCACGCTGTCTTCTGCAAACTAGACCTGTAACAGCCGGGACTTCATCACACATGATGAAGGCTCGCACATTTAACTACGGCTGTGCCATTTTGCTTTTCTTCTGCCTATTGAGGAAACTGCTCACCCGAGCTCTGAGAATGCGATTTTTTTTTGTTACCATTTTAACGATTTTTTTTCCTCTTTGATACGTAATAAAACTAAAACCGCGCGGGTTTAGGTAATTAGTTTTTTTTATCTCTTCTGGGGAAAAGGTCGTATCCCCGGGACGTTTATTTGCTGAGATACGAGTAATCGCGCGAACAATGAACGTGCAGAAAACATCTGCGGACGTATTGACTAGGTAGCTGCGCGCTCAAGGTCAAGAAGCGAGGGAGCGATAGGGGCGATACTAACACGCACCGCTAGCGCCTCGTCGCCCCTACGTGCAAGGCGTGCGTTGTTTCCTTTCAAAATGCTTTACTGTTCAAATTGTATCTGCAAAAGTGGGACTTATTACACGCAATGGAAGCCCGCCGATTAAACTGCGTGCGTATAATCACACTTTCCTCTTTACCGCCAAAAGAAACTGCAAAAGTAAGTTTTCAAAAATGCGATATTTAAATGCTACAACAGAGCAAGTTGAAGAACATTAATAATAGTTAGTTTTTTATGATTTTTTTGAGTCTATAAATCTTAATTTTCGTGCAATTTTCAGGCTACCGTAAGATAGGGTAATGTTGGCCCTAAGGAATGACTTTAACACAAACATTGGGAAGTTAGTTATACTTTCGTAATTATTAAAAACGGACATTTTTGTTCTCTTGCTGCCCTCCGATAATTAAACCACAAAATAAAATTAAACACATGTTTTATAACGTTTCAAACAGTAAATAGCTTTACTTAAAATTTGGGAATAAGTCACCTCCTAGGGCTAAAGTCTTCCATTATATAAAAGAAAATTATGTAGCAATGTGGCTCGGGCAAAGATGCACACAGTGTTTTTCGTTTAAAAGCGATGACGTGTGAGGTGGCTGAGGCACGCTAAAAAAAAATGTCGCGGGCTCAACGACCTGTCAACTAGACTCCACTGTCTTATTTATTTTCGGGCCTCAGTTGGTTTTTTTTATTGGCTGTTTCTCTAGAGAGTAGCCATTTTTAACTCAGGCCCGGTGGCACGGGATTGGCGCTTGTTTCCTTGCAGGTCTGTTATTGACTTAGAGTTCACCCTGGGCGTGTCTAATAAACTGCGATCCAACTGAAAGCATAACAGAAATGTACATACATGTGTTTGAATTCTAGCTTGTACTAGAACGAATTCGCGACATTTTCTTATCCCAACCTATATCATTTAACATGTAAATTCTATCCTTTCACTCAGTCTGTCCCGCACTAGGTTCATGCATTACAACAAAAATGTTAATAATATGCAAACATTTATTTATATTTAACTTTTTTTTAAAATGTATATGGCTTTTTAATTGGTTTTTTCATATGCATCGCGTGGTAGCATACGGAATTAGTTTATATTGTAAATTTATTCAATTGTACAACTTAGTTAGTAGGTATTTCATGTTATGACTGAAGAAAAACAGAAAAATGTTGAATTTGACATTAAATTATTCAAAAGTATTAAGTGTAAGTTATTTTGAGAAAAATAGCATCACATTCAAAGCGTACAAGTTGAACAGTGTTTGGTACAAATACAAAATAGTTAATTTTTGGGTATTAAACACCTTTAAAATGCGAGAGCTACGACATGAGATTCGTGCACGCGTTCTCATAATGCAGTCGTTGTTTGTATGACACCTCATTAAAAAATTATATGTTAGACTTATTTTTAGAACATAAACTTCCTTAGATAAAAACCAATTATCACCGACGCACAGAAAAGGCACTTAAGTGGCATTCGAACTTACTGCTCACAAAAGACGAGCACAGGTTATCACTGGTTGATAAGACATTTGTTCTAAATGATTATATCTGAAATTTGTACATTTGACTTAGAACACAGTGGACGTGGAATGCAAGGAACGTGCGTGGTTTATCTCCGTTACGCGATGAACTTGTTGGAGCTGCAAAAATGATTGAGGATAAGCCTAACAGTGTCCAGGAAAAAGTGTATATTCCAAGACGTTCTGGGAGTCATTCAAACCAATACGTGGCTGCTGCTGCAGGTAAAAGTTTCATAATAATACATAATCCTATCCTTATAGTCCCCGGGTTCAATCCCCGGCCGGGTACATCCCGGATTTTCGCAAGTGGGAATGTGCCCGGACAATGCCGCAGGTCGACGGGTTTCCTAAGGGATCTCCCGTTTCCCCCGCCCTTTCATTCCGGCGCTGCTCCATTCTCACCTCAATATCTCAACTCTCAACTCTTATTGTCCATTCTTTAAGTTTGCGCGTGCGTTGGGTCTGCTTGGATTTCAAACATAGAAAATATACTGAGTATTCAGTTAATATAGTTAACAATACAGTAACATTTTCGAAGTAAAAAAGTCACTGTAAAAAAAAACTAACAAAGCAATATATGTATAAAGTATGAGGCAGTCTACTTCACAGCGATAAGGATTTAAAACCGTTCTGATAACTACCACTCAAACCGGTAAAAAAAAAAAAAAATTCTTTGGGTGACAAAACAGCCATACCTTAAATATTGCGAATTTTTGATAGGTGATGAGTTTTTTTCGCTCTTCACAAACTATTCTCAAAAAATAGCATGTTCTTAATTTTGAGACAAAAAAGTTACATTCTGTTACGCTTTTCTGCATGTTAATTGCTACATGTAATTTAATAATAAATTCATGTATTCGCTTTTGCAAATTACATTTTTGTAATATCTTATTGAATGTAAGATATCGCATTAACTGAATATTTATTTAGCTAATACATCTTAAATATTACTTTCCGATATCACAAGATAAAACTATCTCTGAGATAGGCGATGTTTTTAAAAATCAAAAGGGAAAATAAGATAATGAATGCAGTAGGGGCTCATGACGCCTATCTATGTTTTAAGAAATCAAGCCGTGGATTTATGAATTTGCTTGTTTCTGGCATAACACGTAACATAAGTGACAGTCGTGTAACGTAAAAAGCAATGTTTGGAAACGAAACTTGTAAGTTTTACCAACAGAACACCAGTAACTTGAAAATAAATGATATCTCCCTAAACAAAATGTATAACAGCATGGGCCCCTAATTATGTTAATATTTCAGAAAGGACCTACTTACGTTCTTCTATTTCTTACAGCCTTCTCCTTATTAGTATGTTTAATTTTTCGCAAACATATATTTGAGAATTGAAAATTAGCAAAGACTGGAATGGTCAAAAAGTTCCGCATCATTCTCTCGTCAAACTACTGTTTGCTTGAGCAGAAGTTTTCCACTAATTGTGAAAGTACGCAAACATGAAGACGCTTGCTTTGGAGAATTTTCCAGTGAGTCTCCGTACTGTAAACGTAGATAAAATATATAAAAATAACTATTTATAAAATTAAATCCGCTAACGTAGTTAAGAAATATACGTAACTTAAAACAACAACATAAAATACAGCATCATAATATACGACACGTGAAATCTAGACATCGGCCGTTCTGCAAATATTTACATTAAATCGGTAATTTTGCCATTCGTAACCACCTAACGATTTTCAGATTATATTTGCAGTACCTAAAAAATTCACTTTTTTTTCTGACGTTTTAGGTTTAACGGAGGGAGTAGAGGGGCGAAGCAGTCCATGATTTTGGGTAAAAATGTCGACAATAATGTCCTGGCAACGTTTCTTTTGCAGGCTAAAAGAAGCGTAGGAGTTTGATGTGCAGTATTCATATCGACACAGAAGTGCATACATGTCACTTCATATGTAGCCTCAAAGTAAAAAAAATACTTATAAAAGCAGTGTTGTTTTGGGAAGGAAGGGAAAGAGCTGCCACGCCCTCAACTTCCCCTCCCACCCCCCTTCTTTTCAGGCCGAGGATGTAAAATGGTCTTATCAGTTGCCTCACATCTCGGTGGACCGGGATCGATTCCCGGCAAGGTAAAACCCGCATTTTCATATTAAGAAAACGGGACGGATGTTGCCGTTGGTCGGTGGGGGTTTTCTCCGGATGCTCCCACTTTCCCAACCACTGCATTCTGTCGCTTCTCCAACTCTACCTCAATTCAGGCTCTTAATACTGTTTCTCAACTGTTATGCACCGACAAAATGTCTTTAACTCTCTTAATTTATCCACCTCCCGCCCCTTCCATGTACTAACTGGTTTTCCGGATAGCCTGCTGGGTTAGTTACCCGGGTATGAAAGTCGACGTTTTAGGGAGTACTGATTCGTAATGACGTTTAAAACTTATTTGTATCAACCTGTTACTTTGTATCTGATACCCCACTTATAACAGGTACTGTAAACGAGTACGCTATGGAACTATCCATAAACTAAAGATCAGGTAGGTCGATTATTCGTCTTCTGCGCATTTACCCAACATTGACCCACTCCAATGCAATGCAACACATCTGTCAAAGTCACATGGTCAATAATAATGAACGTGTTTGTTTATATATTAGTTTTTAAGTGACAAGCACTATTATACTAATATAATTCTTTTACTAAACTTGAATTTAATCAAACGCAATTACAAACTGGTTAGAGGCAGTATAAAAACATCACAAAGCATTTGTTTAAAAAACAGTGTTCTAACCTCAAATCCAATCCACGCCGCTTTTGCTGGTCGTGTTGGCAGAAAAGTAGTTCGATGCTGGGGCACGGAGGCTGGTTGTGCTCATGCGCCGCCAGCGAGATTGGTATTTAGAGCCGATGAGGGTGAAACGAGGTATAGATCAGGGCCGGAACTCAGGGGCGGGGGAAACCTGGATATCCCCGAGAAAAACCCTACTGCCAGTGGCATCGTCCAGCACGATTCTCACATGCGGAAATCCGGGAGCGACCCCGCCGGGAATGGAACTCGGTTCGCCGTGGTGGGACGCGAGTGCTCTAGCCACTTAACCACCGCGGCCCCTGGGGGTTAACAATTCTTTAGGGAGGACCTACGGGCATGCGTGCAAACATCACCCCTATTGCATGACCCTATGTTTCCAAGGAAAGTAGGATAAAACATGTATCTTGGTCTTTACGAGATGGTGCCTCTACTCTGGGTCTTCAGCGGTTCTTGAAGGGATCCGTAGAGGCAAATGGATGATGTGTTCTTAATGGAAAACCTACGTATTTCCTGGCTGTCCATACAGCTGGATCTTCAGCGGAAATGTTTGTGGAATAGCGAATCTTGTGAAAATTCAGTCAGTTATAAATTATTTTTCTGAACACCGACTTAAAGTGTGGCGATCATTGAACTACTAATTAGTGCAAAAAAAGAACCACTAAAGCAGGCACTACAAAACACGTCTGTGTTGACTACGAAGTTATATATAAAGGTAAATTCCCAAAAAATGCGTCTTTTGGTGTCATTTTGAAAAGAAAATGTTCGCAGGTTATCGTATTTCCTCCTAACTGTGAATCCAAAACCTAGTTACGTTAATTACAAAGGCAGATGTTCTCTTATTAGCTCAGGATATGCGAGTTTTAATGTAAATAATTTTCCTAGAAATTTCTAGGCTCTGCGCACTTAGTTTTAGGTTGCATGTAAACGTCTTTCCTTGCATACAAAATAGAAAAATTTGTAAATGGTTTGAAAAGTTAGTGCCACCAAGTTTTCAAACTTTCATCAACAGTGGAGGAACTTCCGTTAAATGCGAACAAAACTTATTTTAATATTTTTTCGTAAAACCCAAACTGATTTTCATCAAAATTCTCCTGTTACTATATGTATTAATTTGAAAACGCCTAAGAGTTTTCTTTCTCTCGTAAGAAGTACAACTCGGCGTATGAAGAAAAAAGAATCGTTGATGTGGTAGAAACAGTTGTTATTCAGGACGACATGATGTTTTTAAACAACCAGTGAGTGAACGGTGGCTGTGTCCTTTCGAAGAATGAAAATTTCCGTTGTTTACACTGAAACTAGGATCTAAGTGTTGAATGTTAGCGACTGATCGTTGAGAAAACCCTTNCCCCCCCCCCCTCCTCACCCAAATCAAAATTCAGATGTTACTTTTTGGGTAAATGAATTCATGAATAAGACGTGGCCTTCACTGAGTGGCGCCTGTTGATATAGGTCAGTGACAAACCTGTTGTTGGTTGCAAGTTAAAGTGGCTTTGAGAATTATTTCGTTTAACTTGGCAAAGAAAATCTTATATGTTAAGTGAGCTACAAGAAGTTTGCCAGTGTTATTTGCTTTAAACACATACTTGCTATTTACCAAATTCTTGCTACCGAACCTGTTTTTAAACTGTTACAAAATAAATATCGTCATAAAAAATTAGCTCGTGTAGTTTCTTATCTTATCTAGGGGCGATTGTTGAACCTGCGGAATTGTTTGCGCGCTAGCAAATGTACATAAGAGCACGTACACGCTCGTTGTTTTCCTTCATATTTGGGAACCTGTCCCACCTAACGAGTCTGTTATTGCCCAACTTTCTCGGGGTATAGTCCATTAACGGTTACTTCCAACCTTTCTGAAGCCCTGCTAAAGTTCTCCTTCCAGGATATTCCTCCGCCTCATACAAAAATAGCTTAACCGAGTCTGGGGAATTACACCAAAAGGACAACGCACCGCATTCGTGCGCACTCAATTTAATAATATTGAGCATAAAAACTATTTCTTACAAGGCATAACCAACACACATATTTTCTATCTGTTTTTCTAATATGAATTATAATTTGAAATAATATAATTTATAAATAAAATGCAAGTAAATGTTTAATTTAACCTAAAATAAGCTATTTTTATTTTAATACTAGTGTAAAACGCTTGTGATAAATGACATAACAACTAAACACGTCTACATGGGATAATTTTTCAAAGGTTTGATTTAAAAAGTGAGAAGAAGGCGTGAATATACTATAGGAAATATTTCTTACCGTCTTGATATCTCCAAGAAGTGAGTTGTGGCTCTACCTGTTGATCGCAACCTGGGCAAGTGTGCTTCCACCTATACTTGCAGGACCCGCTATGGCATTCAACGCGAAGATATAACACTTACTTGGCGAGAAGGCCGGTGTGACGAAGAATTGCAACCCACGTCCGTTGTGACTGTTTCCGCGCACCGAAGTTAAGACAGCATGTCTAGAAGCCCAAGATTATCCTGGGGTTCCCAAGTTGCTTGGAGTGAAGAGTGAGTGAGTGAGTGAGTGAAGAGATTTGGGTGGTTATTAACATCGAGGTCTTGAGATCCGATGAGGGTGAAACGAGGTGAGTATGGAGCAGCACCGGAATGCAAGGGCGGGGGAAACGGTAGATCCCCGAGAAAACCCGCCGACCAGCGGCATCGTCCGGCACGATTCTCGCATGAGAAAATCCGGGTGGAGAGCGAGTAGTCTAACCACAACAACACCGCGGCCCCCTATGTAGCTTGGATATCGAGTGAGAGCCATGTCGAAGTACTAGAGTTCATTGAGATTTTGCTGTACGTTTCAGCAGGCCTCATTAGCACAGATGAAGCTTGCTTAAATGTGTCGCTGATCGCTAAAAAATTTGTCGTAGCTTATGATCGAAAGCCGAAACATCTTGCACCATTACATCTTATTCAGCTAGTTTTGTTTTATTTTTCTTCGTCTTTTATGGTTGGTTTTCCATGTGCTTCTTTACACTGAGGAATTGATAACTGGTATCGCACAGTCTTTCTTATTGGTCATTCAGGTGCCTGCCTAGCTTCCGGCTTATTGCCTCTAGTTGTCTTTATTAACCTCTATCCTCCATCTCTACTTATATACTTATTCAATTGTTTTTTTCTTGTTTTACAAATGTGTTTTTATCTTGTGCGTTTTATTACCTCGCTGTCTTGAACCTTGTTCTCCCAAATATTGTACTGAAAGTGTTCATTTAAGTTACTCGTATTAGTTGCCTTGTTTTTACTGTATCTGCTTGAATTTCATAATTACATATTTGCACTGGTCTTACAATATACTTATACGGATAGGATGACCTTGAGCTGCAGCTACTATCTTTGTGAGGTGTTTCGTTAGGGGAAATGTGGTAGAAAACAAAATACGACATATGGCCTAGCATGATTAGTAAAGGAAAGACACGACCTGGAAAACTGCGAATTCAAATCAGTAATTTCGAAAATGTCAGAAACTGCTAGAGATGAAAGAACAAATTCGTATTAATCTGATTTCGTATCTGGCATCTGTGAACGTGTACAGGATGATAACATATCCTGTCATTAGTACATTAGGGAGTGCCGTGTTATTGACAAACAAAAGTGTGTTACCTGTGGGTTTTTATCGAATATTATCACAGGCCAAATGTTTGTTGCTATCAAATCAGGTTAGTAGGCCTACTATTCTTGAATTTGTTGTTTCATCTCACGTAGTTTTTGACATTTTGCAAATAACTATTTTAATTCCCAATTTTCAATTGTGTACATCTCCCCTAACAGGTCAAAGGTCGTATTAGGTTCTCTACCCCATTTTCCATTACGATTCATCTCATAAAAGTTTGTACGTGAAGTTACAGATAACCTTGTATACTTTGAATTTACATTCTGCATGTTTTAATTTTTCAGGGAAAGCTCTAGGCTCTGGGCTACAATCCTGTCGTGGAACATTCAGGAATGCTTGGGTCTCCTGTTGCTGCAGTGATCCTGTTATGAAACACTCTTGAATGCTTGTTGCTGCAGTGCTCCTGTTATGAAACACTCTTGAATGCTTGTTGCTGCAGTCTCCTGTTATTAAACACTCTTGAATGCTTGTTGCTGCAGTGCTCCTGTTATGAAACACTCTTGGATGCTTGTTGCTGCAGTGAACATCCTGTCGTTCGCGGCTGGCAGCACGTATGGCTGGATGGCGCCAATGTTGCCCGTGCTGCAGAGTGAGGACTCTCCTGTCGGCATACCTCCCATCTCTGACGCCGACGCCTCGTGGCTGGCCTCCATCACCAGCATGACCCGCCTGCTCACCATCCCAGTGTACGGCTACGCCTTGCACAGGCTCGGGCACAAAGTGACCAGCTACCTCATAGCGGCACCGCTCATCGTCAGCTGGGCCATGCTCTTCTTCGCCAACTCCATCAGCATGCTCTTCTGGTCTAGGTACAACCGTCATGCACAGTGTCTACTGGCACTGCAGGCCAACTTTCGCTCATGCATAGAGGGGCCACGGTGGCGTAGTCGTTAGACTACTCGCCTCCCACCGAGGCGAACCGGTTTCGACTCCCAACGGGGTTTTCTCGGGAAATTCCAATGCTAAAGTTGAAATTGTGAATCGCCGGTCTTCACGAATCTTTTCGTACACTGCTTTAACCAAATCTTCTGTGATCACTGATGGTCGGCCCGATCGCGGTTCATCATGGACATTTTCCCTGTCCGTGCTTAAAAGCTCTCACCCACTTACGCACTTTGCTGTATCGCATTGGGGCCATACACTTGACTCATCTGTCGATGAACTTCCGCTGCTGAAACGTTCCTTGCTGTCAAAAACCGAATCACTGACCGTATTTCACAGTCGGCGGGCTAATCAATTGTTTTAAACATTTTGAACTGACACTGTAAACA
This sequence comes from Clitarchus hookeri, assembly GCA_002778355.1. Classification (NCBI taxonomy): domain Eukaryota; kingdom Metazoa; phylum Arthropoda; class Insecta; order Phasmatodea; family Phasmatidae; genus Clitarchus; species Clitarchus hookeri. Next base: position 538,850 of record NQII01000061.1, on the reverse strand, counting down.
GCACACTGCAACAATACCAATGCAAATGGCGACGTTTGACGAGTAAGGCATGCCGGGAGTCGGTGCGCATGCGCGTTACAAAGTTCGCGTGACATTCGATTAGCTATGGTAATTCGGACCTTGCTTTCCGAATAACCCTCGTAATTTAGCAGCATTCTGTCCTTAATGCTTGAAAGGGTCATATGAGAAAAATCCAGCTTATGCTTAACTCTTTTAGTCACATATAATTGTATAATTTTCAGCATTGGAACTTACAGATTTTTGTCCAGGACTGTACAAGTATCACCATAACTCTTTGTCATATGTCGCAAATAATAAAAATGTATTTTTGTTCGATGTTATTGCCGCAGTTGTTTATGAAGTGGAATAATGTAGTCTGAAGATGAAATGAAAAGTCCAACCATGTGAAGGATTCCCTTTATTGGACGCTCTTTACCACTTTGTACAGTGTAGATCATAAAATTGAATTCCTGTGAAACGTCCCATATACTGTATAATCCAACGAGCCTGAAAGGGTTACGATGATGTACACATGCCTGTGGTTTAATTCGAGTTAACAATCATCAATTTGACAATCTGGAATTAAGAACCGTACATCACTTCAGGTCGGATCATGCATTATTTCTAAATATGATTTTATTCTGAGTAGAAATATTTCGTTTGTGTATAAAATCTTCACGCACTCATGCCATCAAAATATCTGATAGTTGTGCACATTAAGAATATTGAATTAAATGTTTCATCATTTAGGAAATTTTACAACTTTCTGCATATTTATCTAATTAGAATTAAAAATAATTTTGGGAAAAATTTGAATTAATACAGAAGTACTAGCTTTTGGATGTGTTTCAAATTTTCTAAATGTGTGTTCAACATTGTTGCAATTAATTGTCATCAGTAACAGTCTACGAGGATTATGTATTGTTCAAATACCATTAAGAAGCATATACCTCACTTATATGTGATTTAAAATTTTATAATATGGCTGTAGTTTATAATTGCAGTGAAATTCTATAATGTTCGTATCATTTTACAAATAATACATTATTGAACCTAAAGCTTTTTACAATCGAACTATTGATTGAATATTGTAACAATGTATACATTCAAATTCCCCCTGATATTTCCAGCCTTATTAGAATTTAACAAAATTCCTAGGGGACGTTCTACAGTACAACAATATTCTAGGGAAGAAAAATGGTTTTTCAATATATTTGCAGGTTCATTACTGGATTAGCTTTCGGAGGCATCCCACTGGTAGTTCCATCTTACACGATTGACATCGCTGAAGATAACATCAAAGGACGTCTCGGGGTCTTGTTTGTGCTGTCGATGAACATCGGCTGCACTTTCTCGTACATCATGGGCTCCTACTCGTCGTTCAACGTGTTTCACATAGCAAATCTTTTTGTTCCAATCATCTTCGTCGCTGCCTTCTTCTGGATGCCGGAGTCACCTCTTTTCCTCATGACAGAAGGAAAGACAGAGTCAGCGAAAGAAGCCCTGCGATGGTTGAGGAATGGCGAGGACTGTGATTTTGAGCTCGAGAGGACTCAAATGAGGGCACAGGAAGTTTTGGAGAAGAGGAAACAGAAGGTAATGGTCTTTCGTATTAATATCTTCTGTTCCACTTTATAAGATTTTTCAAACAAAAAAATATTCACAAGAAAGTGATTATGGATTTTTTGCTTTATGTCAGATTCATTACAGAATCATTACTGATTTCAGATATCTATCAAAATCATCACTGAACGAAGCACATGGAGGGCACTCATCATCTGTATGGGGCTAATAATCAACCAGCAACTGTGTGGACCAGCAGCAATCACATCCTACACCCTCACCATCTTCCAGGAGTCTGGAACGACCATTCCTGCCAGTATAGCCACTATACTTATAGGAGTCCTTCAGACCATAGGGTCCTTACTGTCCTCTATGACCATAGAGAAATCTGGCCGGCGGATACTTCTAATCTCCAGCAACACAGTCATGGCTGTTTGCCTCATTGTATTCGGCGTTTACCTGTACTTACGACAGATGGGGTGGGATTTAGAGATCCTCGGATGGCTTCCAGTCACCTGTTTGTCCATATACATCCTGAGCATGGGCGCGGCGGTGGGTCCATTGCCTTTCACGATTGTGACCGAGCTGGTGAGTCCCCAAGCACGCAACTTGGTGCAGAGCATATGCATGGCGCTAAGTTCCTTGACCACGTTCACCGCCATCATCAGCTTCATGCCTCTTGTCAGGCTGCTTGGGCAACATGGCTGTTTCTGGCTGTATGCGCTGGTTTGCGTTGTCAGTGCGGTCTGTATATTTTTCGTGATGCCAGAGACAAAGAGCCGGAGCATAGAGGATGTCGTCAAGCAATTGAAGAGGGACGATTACATTCGCTCGGTATTGCGGAAACATGCTATGACGCCTGAAGATGTTGTATTGCGGTGTTCAGAATGATAATTGTAATTTGAGTATAAGGCCCACTGTTAATTCTCTTATTGGTGAAAACAGTAAGTGACAATGTACTCTAAGGATTCAGTCATGTAGGTGTTTCGAGAATTTGAACTATTTATTTTCAGTTAAGCACTTAAAACATTGTGCATTAAGTGAGAACCATTACGTGATGTTAAACATATAGCAGAAAAAAGAACAGTTATTAAATTCATATTTTATAATAAACATATCGTTAAATAACATTAAGCAAACAAGATGTGATAGGACCGTATTCTTGATCATGTTTTTTTGTCACTCTATATATCCTGATACGTAAAGGACCTACCATTTTTTAAGGATTCACCCAGCTGTAAAATATTTCATTTCATCAATTTTATTTGCTCGCTAATAGTGTTTGATAGATAGTGGAAGGGCACCTCAATGAAATAGAGAGTGCTTTAGATTTATATTGAATTTGTCAAATTGAATATGTCGTCGTTTTTATATTGTCATTCGAAGAAAACTACAAATATTGTCAAATAATGGGTTCGCCACTGAAATAATGTTGTAACTGTTTCAGTTTTGCAACTGTAAATTTACTGTTTGGTTAGTAGGTTTTATATGAGTTACACACAACTTCATATTACAATGTCGCGACTCTCGTAAGTTTCTTATTTTAGTTGAGGTAGTATTTCTAGCACCATAGCCAGCTTCAGTGTTTCAGTGGGGTAATTAACAACCAATATTATTCGCCAACAACTTTAGTTTCACATAAAGAGCATTGCACAAGTCTTCCGACTCCACACGACAAAACGAGAAGCTCAGGCACCATGATATTTATTTTTGCCAGTTTACAATCAAGCTAATGAAAGACTACCATGACTCTATGGTATAGATGCCTCTGACAGAGCCACCACTACCACATTAGAACACAGCCACACTAACCATCAACTTCTCAAAGAGATACACACAAAATGTACAGCAGCAAGGCACATATAAACACGAGAATTAGCAGTCGAAACTGAACAGATTGTTTTTTATAAACGATTTTCAACACTTTATATAACTAATACCCAATGTGTACATTGAGAAAGGAATGTTTTTCTTCAGGGCAATAAGCAGACACTGGCGAGTCTTACTCCTGAAACTGAGAAAAAATAAAAGGAAGAAATTATTTGAATTTAGTGGGAAAAACATATGCGCTAGAGATAAACATACTGAAGACAACATACGATCCAGTTTCAAAGGCAAGCGAATGGTTTTTTTAAAAATTAAACAGATAGTAAATTAAACATAAAAATTATTTACATTCGGTGGGTACATTGGCAGTAAGCAGTATTTATGTCAGTGTATTTAGGCTTAAGTAATTTATTTTCTTTGCCAGGTATTTTTTTTTGCTCTCACCTTCTATCATACTAACAGGAGGTTCAGAACTTATAAAACTATATATAATTGTGTGAGCTTATCTAGAGGACTGAGGATGCTTTATGGCCTAAATTGGATTCAATCTTATTTCATACATCCAGACAATTGTATGGTTCCAATATAGTTCATATAGCATATATAGACCTCTAGATAAACTTACATACTATTATAAAGTTTTATGAGTTCTAAAGACACTGTTCATATGAAACAAGACGAAAGTAAAAAATAACTTGTAAAGAAAATAAAATACTTAAGCTCAAACACACTGATTTAAATACTGCTTCACAAAAAGTCACTTAGCTAATATTTACTTTACTTAAAGTGGTGTTTGGTTGAATTAATTAAAAAATATTTATATTATTTATTTTCGTATTATATATTTTACGACAGTATATTGATATTTAGTAAGTAATTATGATTGAAAATATCACCTTGACTTCTTCTTAGCGCAAACTAATGAAGGTTAAGTGTATCATTTTTTGGCAGGGCCCTTAAGTAAATGTTCTTCTGCATCCGGCCCACCAAGGACAAGGGATCAAACACGATCAGCCATGATACCATTTAGAAAATTCCTGTTCTTATGCTGGGGTAGTTTATCACATTTAAGAATGTTAAAGTTAAAACAGAATAGGGCGAAAATAAAACAGTTGCGCAATGCAACAGTAGTTTGTAAGAGACACTGCAATTTATACAATTATGAGTGGGTATAAACTCAAATTATAGACTGCATGGGAACTCACTTGGCATTTGCGGCAGCATTACAACATTTACGAACAGAGGGGGAAGGGAAGATGTAATGTGAAAACGAAGGTATCCGAAGACGTTTTCCTCCGTAACCATAAGATTTGTCACATTCTGCATCAAGATGCCCACATTAGGTATTTCCTACAAAAGCTGTAGACAGCTTCAGCATGTACTCGAGAATACAATTCGCACGTCAGCAACACTGTAAAGCTGCAAATCACACAAGCACCTGTAAACATCTTTAGTGATCTTCAGTGGCTTTTCTTTGGATTCACCAAGGTCTGGTGAGACGATTAATGACTCCAACTGCTCAAACGATATGTGTAGTAAATATTTTACATTGATGCGTGTGTGCATATTTACATAATGTGTCAAGTTACGTCGGAAGCAACATGTGCGTGGACACTATACGTCAAAACCAAATAAAAAGTCTATAACGTACATATGCCTCAGGTTCGATGGTTCCCGAGTTTTGGGCCCATGCCACTATGTACGCTGTTGGTAGTTGGCAGTTGACTCTTTTGTGTACAGAGAGTGATAGAGAGGAACGTGGAGTGTGAGTTGCTATGCCCATTTCGCTGTTGACATCGAAGCAACGCACGTCGGACATCAAGCGCTTGATCGGCCAATAGTATTGTAACTTTATGCAACAACAGTTACTTGCCCCATTGGATCTGATACATCGCATGTGGACCATGCACGATGGGGTTCCATCACATTTGAGAAGAGTGGCATTAGCGCATCTGTATGAGCGGTTCCCGCACATGTGGATAGATTGTGCAGGACCATTTGCCTGGCCTGCACGTTCCCCTGACCAGAATCCAGTAAGTTATTACCTGACATCTCAAAACCATTGTGTACACAACCCATGCTATGAACTTTGCAATGCTTTGCCAGTGTGTGCAACAATATTGCTAGCATACCCGTGGCATTCCTGGGGTGTCTGAGCATGTCAGACAGTCACTGATGCAACGTGTGCAGGCGTGTATTCAGAAGCAAGGTGGACTTCTCCAGCACCTCTTGTTAGAGTAAATCACTGCTGATACGTTGGCAGGGTTGCAATGACACCAATAGGTGTGTATCAAGTACGGCTATTAATAGACATTTACAAGGCCAGCAGAATTTTGTAAAGCCTAACCTCTGTTACCATTCAACCTAGGACATACGTTCCTATGGACGTTCTGTTTTGAGGTGAGTATGGGGTAGCGCCGGAATGAAGGGGCGGTGGAAAAGGGAGATCCCCGAGAAAACCCGCTGGTCAGCGACTTCGTCCAGCACGATTCCCACGTGCAAAAATCTGGGAGCGACCCCGCGGGGAATCAAACTCGGTTCGCCTAGATGGGGGTGAGTAGTCTAACCACTACACCACCGCGGCCCCTACATGTATACGTATATACACTGAATAGCCAAAAAACTGGTATAGGCGTGCGTATGCAAATAACAGAGGTATGGAACCAATCAGAGTAACGCGATGCGGTCGGCAGCTAGATCGGTTACTGCTGCTACAATGGCAGGTTATCAAGATTTAAGTGAGTTTGAACGTGGTGTTATAGTCGGCGCACGAGAGATGGGACATAGCATCTCCGAGGTAGCGATAACATTTGGATGTTCGCGTACGACCATTTCACGAGTGTACCGTGAATATCGGGAATCCGGTAAAACATCACATCTTCGACATCGCTGCGGCCGGAAAAAGATCGTGAAAGAACGGGACAAACGACGACTGGTGAGAATTATTAAACGTGACAGACGTGCAACACTTTCTCAAATTGGCGCAGATTGGATTTGTGGACTGCCCTACAGGATTCATGGTGTGAATTGCCTCCTGCATACCTCCAGACATTAGTCGAGTCCATGCCACGTCGTCTTGCGGCACTTCTGCGTTCTCGGGGGGCCCTACACGATATTAGGCAGGTGTACCAGTTTTTTTTGGCTCTTCAGTGTAATAAACCTCTTATGTGTGCTGGTTTCTGGCATTCGAATTTCCAGTTTCTTGCGGAGTAGAGATACTGCTGACACACATTTCAACACACAGCGAGTGTTATTAGAATTTTTTTTTTTTAGCATGTACATAGCAACGTCTTGTCATCAAGATATTGTGATTGGTAATGTGCATGCGCTGAATATTATGTTGTTTGATTTTTTTAAGGATTTCTTTGGCAATGCATTGTGAGTAAAATTACAAATTTCTTAAACAAGCTTTTGATTTCTTAGTTTAGATAGTTTTACGAACGTGTGTGTTCCCCTTAAAAATTATTTATACTCTGCAAAAAATTTAACAAAACACGATGCATTTATAATTTTAGTAAGGAAACCCGAATTTTGTTTAGGTTCCCGCCAGACAGGAAGGTTAATTCAAAATTGCGAACTTTCTAAAAATATTTAGTTATGGTCATACACAGGAAATAGTTTTGAACCAAAATTTTTGTGTTGGTATTTTACAAAATCAGTATAGCATCGAGAAACTCAAATCCTCATTTGCCCGCCATTCTAGTAGATAGTGCTACCTGCAAAATTAAGATTTTACACCATATACCGGGAACTGCTGCATAGTTTCCCGCCATCTTTAGCATAGAAATAGTTCTTTTGAAAGCCACGTGAAATTTGTAAGGTTTTAGTATTTCAGTATCTTACTTTCAAAACGACAGCCTCATAATTATTATGGTATAGTTTAGTAAGGAAACACTGGCTGACATTATCAACGCCCAGCTTCAACCATTCGTCCTAGAATCATGAAATTTGGAGGACTCATTCATTATGGAATGAAGCAGCCACTAAGAAAGGGATTTTAAAAATTCAACCCCTAAAGGGGTGAAATGGGGGTCAAAGTTGTAGGGGAAAAAAAAATTAGACTGTCCTATTGGATTGAAAGTTTGTGAAAGTACTCTAAAAATAAATAATTCAACACGAATTTTACGGTTTCATAAAAATAAACCCAAAGTAAAACCGTTCTATTAATTAGAAACGCCGTAAAAGTATTCTGAAAAATAAATAATTAAGTTTAAAAAACTATAATTTCTAACCTATGAACCTGCTCAACCTTAATAATCTAAGAACCTACTCATAAGTAACACAAATTACTATAGAAATGTTGTAATTTATGAGTATTGAATACGTTGTTGCTAGATATCGCTATGTACATTTTAAAAATCGCTGTCGTTTAATTAATGTTTACTTCACCGACAGTCACACTTCTCATATTTTTGAACTTACATTTCATTCAACCCTCTATTTTAAAATATGTATTCTATTTTAAAGAAATAGTTACTATTTTTTAAAAAAATATTGTAATAAAAACACTAATTACACTTGTAAAATTTAGCAAAAAAAGTATTGCTATTTTAGGCTACCTAACAGAAGCTTATTTTTCAAAATATCGGGTTAGTAAAAACTAAGTATGTCATATCCACCAAACCTGAAACAAATACTAAGAAATTTGACAAACAAAAAGTAGAAAGGCTCTCCACCTGTCATTAGAAATTTAAATGGGCAATGCATTTATTTTCAAAATGGTGAGTTATTTATTTTTGTGTGAATGCTGTATTTCTGGAAATGTTAAACTATTTGTACCTAACCTGGTATGACCGGAGCACACGCCGTGTGNCGCTATGTGTATGTTAACTTCACTAACTCATAGACTCTTTCACCTGTCGGATTGGAGGAAAGTGCGATTTATAAAATTAAGTTTAAATAAAACAGCTCAGTAAATTCTCTTCGTCATATATGCGGCACTATGGAAGGACAACTAACATTTTTATTTAACAGTCAACTCTGTAATGACAGTCTTATTATTTTAGTGCTATATGAACTTTATAAGCTATGTCTCTGAAACCACTGGACCTATTTAACCAAACTAGAGGGGCTTAAGTACCAACTGTGTGCACTAGATTAGCTAATTAATATTTTCAGTAGTCCACCAGTCTAGGATGTTACACCACGAAAAAAAAATTATACATATTATTATGTAACTATTCTACTGATTACCTTCAATACTATATTGTTTTAAGACACGAGGTCCTAAACTTTCAATAACATCACCAACTTTACTTCCACAGTAGTATGTGTATGGAGGAAAGTAAGTTAATTATTTATGTCGAGAACTTCTTGTTTGCTTGCGTTTTCCATGTCGGTTTGTTGACAAATTTTATGTGTGAAAGTTAAAACTAGGGCTGAGCCGATACCGGTACCGATATATCGAAACCGGCCGATATCGTAATTATCGGAATTGTGCGCAATTCACGTTTAAATCGCCGATATTATAACCGATATTTTGCCCTAAGAATCTCTAAGATAATTATGTTTTCAACTTGCCATAATTGGAGTGCTTTGCTCACTACAGTGAAATCTCGTCGTTTTCCCGTATGAGTCGATTTTTTTTGGATGGTCCCAACAAATATCCTATATAAACAATGTTTAAAAAACCCGCATGCTCTGCCCTTAAATCATTAATTTACCCGCATCCATCGATCAGATATTGTCCGAAAACCAAAATATATTCGGAACTATTGTTTATCTGTGAAAAAACTACCTTCAAAACTGGTACTACCAAAATTCAGTAGCGCCAAGAGCAGGTAAACACACTCCCTAACCTCAAATGCTAGTATACACGAGTTGTGAAACGTTGCAATTGTTAACCACCACGTAATTTATTTTTGATAATTGAATCACTATTTGTTTTTAAATAACTCACGTCGAAAAACAGGTAAAACATAATAATTGCAGGCATCTCTTTGTTTCAAGTCAGCAAACTAATATTCGCGCAAATTAAACACGTATTTTTGATGGATGTGGTACGGACCAGAACTAGACATTAAAATGGACGGAAGGGATTTGAACTTTACTCTCGTTCCACAATGGAACCGTAATAATTTTTAGATCAGTACGGTAAATTACCAGCATTAAAGTGGAACAATATGTTTTCCTGATTAATTCTGTTAAGATAAAATTACGCTAATAATTTTTTTAAATAATGCAGTGATATCAACTGTCACACAAGATGGCGAATGTTGTTTAATTTGGCGAAATTTAAAAACAATTTGCGGGCAACGGAATTTTTAGCGAAGTTAAATTAAATTTCTTAAAATCGGATTTTTACATGTCAAACTCAACAATTTTTAGCACGTTTCTGTTTTAAATCATTGTTTTTAATAAAGTTAGTTTGATTTTTGCCACTTTTTTTTACATTTGGCAGAAATTTAGGGAATTTTATGTAAACATTCGGCGGATTTTCGAAATTAAGTGCATTTCAATATTTTATAGTACAATACTTATATTGAATGATTGAGATTTGTTTTTTAATCCAGTATTTAAGATATGCCCACTGTTCATTACAGGCAATCAACTCAGTATACCCAAGGATGAAAATACTTTTTTTTGAGGTTAGGTTTAATTTTTTGAGGAGAGAGGTCCACATGTTGAGTTTTCCCGCATGCTGAGTTTTTTTCAGTAGATCCCATGAAAAACGAATAATAGAGGTTTCACTATTTGGTTTCATTAAAATAATCACTATTTTTAAATTGTTTTTCGATTTGAAGTGTTATGTTTTTTTTTAAGAGTTTCATTGCTTAATGACATGCTTTTGGAGCTTATTTTTGTNTTTTCGATTTGAAGTGTTATGTTTTTTTTTAAGAGTTTCATTGCTTAATGACATGCTTTTGGAGCTTATTTTTGTCATATACATATGCTTAAGCTTAATATGTGGTTCCTAGATTTATATTTATCGTAACAGTTAGGCCTATCACTGAAACAATAAAAACAAACACAATTAGAATTTTATTTAAGTAAAAGTTTAAAAATTAAGTTTTTATTTTTTGAAAATTGCAATAATGTTATTTTTCCTTGTCAAGGCAATATCGGTACTGGTATCGGCAATATCGGTAAGTTTGTATCGGCAATATCGGAAAAGGCTCAAAAACCATATCGGCTCACCTCTAGTTAAAACATCGTGTAGGTTAACAGTTTCATTATGTAGCGTTCAACACACCCGCGCAACAATGCAGCGACATATGAACACCAAACACTGGCTAAGTTTTCAAGGTGAACCGTGACAGCGAAACACAGTTAACAGGTACATATTTGCTGGACACGTAACGAATTACCTCGCCACTTTCAAGTTGCATACGACATCGCCCTGAATCAGTAGAGGAGCGCTCTGAATAAATAATACCGTAGAATATTTAAGTTTCTGTTCCTGTCGTCAGTGTGGACTACAAAGCAACGTGAAATGAAAGTAGGCTTCTAACCAAGCAACTTGTGCATTGATGCCTTTGTGGAGCCGGCGAGAGCTAAATCGACCTTATACAACGCCAAATGGTGTAGTTTTCTGATCAGAATCTAACTGATAAAGGAAAATTAAAGTATAATTCTTACGATACAGACAGCTACATTGCAGCTTGCTCATGAACTTGCCAGTTAACAAACCATTATAAGACAGCTGTATTGTTTTTAACATCAAATCTGAATCTCATCTGAATGGGTGCGGGAGAATCATCTGCCTGCATGTGTGTAATAGTCCTTATTAGCGTTACATACCAGCTACTGTATACGAAGTATTGTTACACAGTGTTTTTATGTCGTGGAGAGATTCGATCGCACAATTATTAAAAATACTACTTTAAAAAAGAAGAAGAAATAAATAACAAAACTCCGATATAAATATAAACTTTACCTGTATTTTCCTAGAAGTTTCTATTCCAATGAAAAGACCAGCCATTAAGTCTTACATTATCCTATTGTACAGTTACTCTCGCCAGGGTGATTAAATTCCTATTTTTTCCGGACGCGGAATACACGAAAACTACAGCTTAAGTTGCCCATGTCTACAGCTTAATTTCATCATGGCATTTATTTCATTTTGCGTCTAATTTCACGGTATGCCAAATATAAACATGCCAAANGTCTAATTTCACGGTATGCCAAATATAAACATGCCAAAGTACCACTTGGATACTTCACATTTTAGTTTCTTACCGAATGTATCAGGTAAACCAAACCCCATGTAACTACCTGGACTGTTAAAGACGTCGATATATCCACAGAAGAATTTACGGAAAAGTACGTTAATGTGTTATATTGCGCTCCGTAAGGACGAGAAGCGGTACTTGAGTCCATGCACAGTTAATAATGTACGTACTTGTTGCAAACAATAGTTTACAAAGACTATCTTGTAACTCTACAGCTGAAATGCCGTATATTTACAATACATTACTTTAGAAAACGTACAAAATTTTTATGTAGCTCATTGTTTGTTGTAAACTTTAAGTCTACAGAACTCGCTTGTTAAAATTCAAAATTATTGTTTTAAACATTCCATATTAATGTTTTACGAAATTTACTGTAATGCATTTGCAGATTACAAAAATATATTTGCGAGCTAGTTTCCAAAGAATTCCTTGTTCAGGTGCAAACATTTTTTTACGGTGTACATGTAAAAGAGGGAACTTCTCCGTATTCCAGTTCCGGGTTTCGAGGACGAACACTGTCAAAGTAATCCAAAGAGTTCTTAGCAGCTGTAACAAGAAAGTGATCGTTCCCGTGGCAGTTAGGACGCTCACCTCAGACTCCGGCCAATCCATCGGCGTGGGAGCTCGTTCTCCAGGACTGCTACTTTGTAACTCCCTCATCACTATTTTACTTACTACCTTTTTGAGAAAGGCATCAACACACACTTCTGTATATTAAGAGATACTTACTGCCGGGCTTACGAACAATGTTTCTTTAAGGGTTAACCACCTGGAATTTGACCATCTCCTAAACATCATTCACTATGCTTGCCATGATCGCTAGTTAATTATTTCCATATCTCAAACATTCCATGGTATATTAGCACAATTACCTTTTATCCCAGCACCGTGTAAAGTATTTCACATCGATGCTCAAGAATTAGTTACCCTAAACTTACTGTATTAATTGTGCTGTCCACCAATTAGTCTCAGAAATATTTCACCCATTTGATATCGGTAACTGATTCGCTGCTAGTGAGTTGTGGTTTAATGTTGATATCAACCTGGTTATCCTTAATGCTTTAATTTAAATTTACAGCCCAAATTTTTAAAAGAGGAAATTCTGCTTCATCAGCCTTCCTTTCGTAATTAAGGACTTGGATGAATGAATGAAAGAAATGCTTTATTTAGTAAGCTATATGGATTTTCTTCCATAAAACAGTTTGTCATGTTCCTTATTGCCCGTATATACCACATACGAAATCTGGTACCGATAGCCAGATTCTTCAACGAGTTATGATTTTTTTTCTGGACCATACATTCTGTCGTAGCCTTGCCTTCGTTTATTGTTAAAAGTAGTTATTCCTTCAATGTGAGTAGTAACTGCTTGAAAGAGAAACTGTTAAGAGAAAACCACGTGACTGATGTTTTTTGTTGCAAACAATGAAAGTCTCCGAAACATTTACCTGTCATTATATAAGAATGTGATTTTCTTACTTAGAAGACCTTCCTTCCAGCCAATTCCTCAACTATTTTTTTTTTTTGCTTGTTTATTTAATTCTACTAATATTGTAAATGCGGAAGTGTGTGTGTATGTTTGTTACCACTCAGCTCCATAACGGCTGAACGGATTTTGATGAAATTTGGTATGTAGGTACTTTAGGTCCTGGAATAGGACATATGATACTTTTTATCCCGGAAAATTGTACTGTTCCTGTGGAATAACCACAAAACACAATTTTGCAACGGCTGGGAGCGTGACCAAAATATTTTTTTCCTCTGGTGTCAGAGTTTATCAGGCCACCCAAAGACCTCTGAAAGGGCTTAACGACTACTATCAATCGATAACAACCGGGACCGAATATTTAACGTGCCCTCCAAAGCCCGGAAGCGCTAAGATGTTATGCTACTATACGGTCACCCATCCAAATTTGTGCCGCTGAGAACGTTGCTTAACTTTGATGATCGATTAAGATCCCTCAGCCAAGCGCAAGAAGTAGTACCTAGGTACACTTATTTCTAAAGCTACAACTTGACCAAACTCACGTTTTGATTTTCATACATCGACGCTGGAAAGCGGAAATGTGATAACTACGCGATAGTTGCACAGATACACTCCAAAAACAATATCCTTCTTCTTGGCTGTCGGGTAAAAAAATGTCCTTCCTCTTTGGTCGCCGTAATCAGTTAAAAACCTAGGCCACCATATAATAATTTAACAATTCTGTTTGCACATAACTGAATTGTCTTTTCCCAGTTTCTTTATTAGTGTATCACTGTAAAACTGAATTGTACCCGGGCGAAGCCGGGCCGGTTCGCTAGTAATTGATATCTTCCCCAATCTCCCTGGTTGTCAGAAGGAAGCCAGGCTTTGCAGCCATCCTTGTTGTTGCGTGTAACTCCCAGGGAAGGCTTTGTGCGAAGAGCAGTGGGCCGCAGTGCTGTTTGTAGTTTATCACGCGACTTGAAAGCGGCAGCTGGAAACAAGCGGAGAGCGACTGTGGCGGCATTAGAGGCGAGAGAAGGAGTGCCGGAAATCCCCTGGCGCTCCGCTCAGCAGGACCATCCACCATCTAGCCGGAGGGGCTCGCGGGGTACAGAAGTAGTTTCTCCTCGCACCAGGGGGCAGAGTTCGAGGGCCCGCTACTCGAGTAGTGCTACACTGTTAGAAAAATGCCCGTCAAATTACGCAAACTACCGGTTACTAATTATTCACACATCTTCCTCAAATTACGGTCTATTCGTTTTTTTTTTCAACAGCGTTCTCTTCATAAATTTCACATACATATCCAAGAATTCACGGATCGTGTCTATAAACTTTCAAGTTTTTTTTTTAATCTGTTCCAAAAAAGTGAGCAACAAAAAAAGTTTTACTTCCGTTATGTGGGTGTTTCACTGTGTATAAAAATGACTATAAAAAGTCTTAAAAATGTTATCAAGTAGCGGGATTTGAATGCGACAAAATTTTTTTACAGTCGTAGACCTTATCCACCGACCTACCACGCTACTACAAAAATTTGTGTTGTAAATAATATATTCTGGTGAATTGTGTATGTTCCTCTCTTAGTTAAGAAAAATAGGTTTATTTTCGTAATGTATTTCACTGTGCATAACAGAGAAATTAAAAATAAATCTAAATATTTTTCCAGTACTGGGATTTTAACACGAATCGGAAAATTAACACTCAATAACTCGAACCACTCACCTACACACCTTGACATGAAGCACTGTATTTAGTTTAGTATGGATGTTACACGAAAGTGACGAACGCGCCTCTCTTAGTTTCAAGTCGTGTTAGAGCGCTAGATATTTTGTTTCGTTTGCGGTATATAAAACGAGGGTTACGAAAAAAATAGTTTTATTGTCGTTATGTGAGTATTTCACTGTGTATACAGAAGATTATGTTCTGGAGCGGAATTTGACTTATTTTACATGAAGTAGTATTGCGAAGATGAGATTTTATACGCTTCAGGTATCATCTGCATTTTTCGTGTCTTAAAATCGAAGCCATAAGAATACGAAGAACTTACTTATTTTATATTTACGGAGTTCATTTCCGTTATTCGTCATTATGGAGTGCCTTTCCGTTAGTTAACTGTACAACTCCGTACAAGTTTCCGCAAATCTACAGATATTTCTAACAGTGTATAGAAGGGAGGGAAAGCAAGCGTTTTTTCTCCTGCGCTTCCATAAGTGATGGTCAGCAGTAATCCAAATTGCGCACGCATTTGTCATTTGCCCTCCAAGCTTGATGCGATGCGACCACGAGACATGCCTAAAAGAATGTTTACGGTAAAATGAGCACTTTTGAAATCAACCTTTGGAAAATGAAATTAACTGTCCATAGCAGGGCTGCCAGATTGTATTTATAGTTCGATACAGAATCGGTATAATTTGACTGCCCTTTGTATCGTCTTTGTGTTATGTAAATCGCTGTATAATATTATGCATTTAAATCCATTTACACATATAGTGTGTGAGGAACGCGTGTAAAAAAACAGTTCTATTGACAGTAAGTCGTGAGTGGCGAGTGTGAGAATATGTCATCTTTTGCGGGCATATAATGTTGGTTAAACTGAGGCGTAGTAAAATTTGGTAAGATGCGATGGAGAACAAAATATATATTTTTGTCTAAGTTAAAAAAAAAATCAAATTCGTATTTTACTTATGATATTATTTGGTTTTGTTGTTTTCTATGTGATCATACAAGATAAAGTATACTTTCAGGACCTAAGTCGTATATTCTAAAATAAGTTGCTGGCAGCCCTGGTCCATAGCTAAATATATTCTACTATACACACTGGCATTCATTTTCCCAGTTAAGTTGACATCGAATCAATAAAAATAGTTCTTTGTCTTGACGTTGTATCGCGAGTATAGAGTTTAAGTTTATGGTAAATGAAGCTTGTGTTTCTTGTTTTATTACACGTAAGAGTTACACATTTGAGTTCCCACCATTCCACGGTTTCATTAGAAACGGCCCGTGAGTAAAGCAATCAGGTCCGTGATAACAGTAGTTTACAGGTCAAACAACGCGAATAGTAGTATTTAGCAAAGGGTTATTTAATTCATCTTTAGTGCCATCTATTGGTGGCCATGTTGGCGAGACAAAAAAAAACCAAAGAGTTATACAAGATGTTTCAGTATAAGCGTGCGAAAATGAAATTGTGAGTACGGGACGCGCCATGGAACGTTTTGAGATCGGGAAGTGTGATCCACGAGGTCAACTGAAGACGATATGGGCGTTAAGGCGCCCGTCTACCTGGAACTTTTTCCCACGTTTAGGCCGAGAAGCGCGGGAGCGATAAGGGCGACACTGCCACGCGCATCAAGTACGCCATCGCCGCTAAGCGCAAGGCTCTGAACTGGCGTGCAGTGTTCTCGTCGTGCTGCGTGTACCTATGGGACTTTCAGCGGTGACCATATTATTTTATTAGTGGGAAGTCTTTAGGAAGGTTCAGTGCAGGCCCCTATAGTAGTTTTGTATGTATCTGATGCGTGCATTTTGAGCTACAGCGCCTTGGAAAGGCCGTTTTTAGTGGTTTTAGAGTACTATGAATTGATGTTTCTAACGTACGTGATATTTTGAAAGTACTATACAGCTCTCGTCTGAAGTCTGTGTTCTTTTCGTATATCAGTACGTTGGACGCGCGCTTAATAGTTTCGTTGAAAAACGTGTATTTGGAACACTCTGCAACGCAGTTCAAGCGCCAGGTAGACGGGCGCCTTAACCTGTGGGCGACCCACGATGTGTGTTTGGTTCACCTCTCGTCCGTAAGGCGGCACTGCCGTCCCTACATCGACGCACCACACGCGCGTATCAACGGTAGACGCAACACACGTGCGGCATAACTTCGCACGCCGCCGTCGTCATGTCCGTGTGTGTTGGTGGCCGTACCTTTGAGCGACTCCTGTGAGGTGCGCGCTGATACCTTGACACCGGTCCGTCAATGGAATGGTCCCGTCAGTAGTGGTGTACGTTATTTCAATAACACACGCAGTCAATCCAAGACACCTGCATTCGCACGGACACGTTCACGTCCGTAACTCCTCTCGGCGCACGGCTTCGTCGACCACGCGTTTCCGGTCTCGAAACTTCCCGTGGTGCCGTCCCTGTTCCTAGTTTCATCTTCGCGCGCTTTACTGAAGCATTCTGTAACTCAAACACAAATAATAATGGCGTGTGGGGAGTGCACCCAGGGCAAGGCAACACCCTCCGAGTGACGGTCTTTCCAGCTGGGACCCGTAGGTGACCGTCATCCCCGGGCATGACAGAAATGAGACCCTAGAATAGAGCGGCTCTGGAATGCAAGGGTGGGGGAAACGGGAGTACCCCGAGAAAACCCGCCGGCAAGCGGTATCGTCCAGCACGATTCCCACATGCGAAAACTCAAACACAATGTTCGCAGGGCGCACGTGACTTGGGCTAGGTCAGGACAGTCCATGGACAGAACGGTAACTGATCATTCGGTGGTAATAAATAACCGAACTGAAAAATGTTTTCATTCAATGCGTGTGCATGTGTGTGAATGCGTGTTTATTATTTCTCAGCTTTCGACAGTTTATGCTATTGTATTTATTGTATTATTCGCTCAGCTTGTGTATAAATTTGTTAACATTTGCGATTTGAATCCTGGCTTACTGGAAGAAAAGGCACCCCTGGTTTAAGTGTGTCACAAAAAATAAGCCAAGTCAAATAAATATCTAACATAAGCCAGTTCTGCCACCGTCGACAAAACTACCAGAGATGGTTATCATCGTGAAATGTAGAAGGAGGGTTCACACAAACTTTCTGTCTGAGCCCAACGCTGCGCTGCTCCGGTTATTGTTTGTATTAGAATGAATGCAACTGCAATCAACAATTATTTCCGAAGGCTGATTTCAAATTTTATCATGATACTGCAGATAAGCAATAGACGTATCGCTTGGCCAAGTCACAGAATATGCAGGTACACGGAAACTAAATTATGTGTCGGTTCCTTTGATGTAAGTAAAATTGGCAAGCTCATTGGGCACCTGAAGTAATGGGGACGGACTTTGTGTCTGATCGGCTGTTGCAAGCTATGGCATGTTCCCTGTTGGTCGAGCTGCCGTATGGCGGTGTTGGTCTTCAGGAGCTGACTGATGAACGACGGTCCACCATGTTGTGTGGGTGGAGTTCGCTATGCAGGCCACCATCTCACTCCTGCATTTGCAAGTACTACGCGAGCAAGTCGGACGACTTTCCGTTGATCGGATCCGACCACTATGTAAATGAGAGGCAGGTCTCGACAGACTGCTGAGACCTCGGCTATCCTCCGCCTCTGCGCGTTGCGATGCAGTCGCGAGACCGCGTCGCGTGATCGCAGACTCGGCTCCACGTCAGCTGTGCGCATGCGCGGCTCGTGTGATAAGGCGTGCGTTCTTCTCCAAGGTCGCGCTCGGGTGACGTCAAGAGATTGCGTGTACACTAGTCGCTATTTCTTCACACTTTTTTTTAATCAAACCTTTGTAAAATCAACCCGTTTATGACGTGTTTGATTGTTTCCAAAATATGTCATGTTTCACAAGCGCTTTATACCTCTTCCAACATAAAGGTATCGTATTTTTTTTTTGGTGAAACTGACCTTTAACGTAGATTTTATCTGTAAATTATAATATTTAATTAATAATTAACATGACTAAAACAGGGAGAAAATAGACGTGCTGGTAATGCCTAATAGTTCTAATGTAAAATATAATTACAACGAACGCGCACGAATGCAGCGAGCTGTTCATTTCAAGTAATTTTCTAGGTTTCGTTTGCATGATGTGGAGGATTAGCCTGGAAGAAGAACTACAGAAAAGTTGGAAGTAACCGTGACTGGACTACATGTAACAGCGATACCGGCCTACAGAGACCAAGTGGTGACCCGGTCTCTTTGACTGCTGGAACGCCAGCTGCCGTGTTTATGGCGTAATGGCGCGTGTGATCTTTAAGGAAACGTTGATTTGGGACTAATTAGCCGTTGCATCACCAGGATCGTAATCACGTTAATGTCGTGAATGTGATACCTTCATAACGTTTAATTTCTTACGGAAATTTTTAATGACATACTTTATGCTTTTCTTTCAAATATGTAAGATCAAGTTTCTGCTCGGAGAATAGTTAATGCATGTCCTTAGATAATAGTATTTTTGTATAAAACNTTTTTGTAGAAAACAGGGTGAGTATAAAAGAATATCCCAACTTTGAAAGTCTATAATATCAAAACCAAACCACATACAACCTTAATTGACAAATCAAATGAACCGTGAAACCGTAAAGTTTGTTTACCATACGTACATTCATAAATCTTCAATGTGACCACCACGAGCGGCCCGAACGACATCTACGCGATAATCAAACTCGTTCCACGCTCTTGTCAGCATGTCCGGTGTTACGGTTTGGATGGCGTCCGTAATTCTCGTTTTGAGGTCGTCAATGTTAACCGGCAATGGTGGACGAAACACTTAATCATTTTTGTACCCCCCATAGAAAAAAAAAACGCACGTCTTATGGATCGATGTTACACCCGCAAAAACTGGGATGTTAAAATGAAAAAAAAAATTCTCTAGAGGAATCAATTATTTAAATAATATAACGAATGACATAAAAAATGCGACGGTGTTTAAATAATAAAAAAAACTCTTTAAAAATGAATTTTTGTAAAAAAAATGAAACTATGTTACACCTGCACGACTAAAGTGTTTAGATATAAAAATATTCACATATGAAAGGAAATTTGGAGCATTTACGTGACACAGTTATATTATTGTAGAGATTTGGACTGTGCGTAACAGTGACCACCAGTGAGGGAGACGAGGCGTGGATGGAGCTGCATCGGAATGGCATGATGAAGGAAGAGGAATTATCGCATTGAAACATAGTGACCAACAGCTGCATGCACACTTTTTTTCTCACATATGTAAAATCTAAAGTAGCCTGCTGGCCATCGAAGCCAGTTTATCACGGTAAGGGGGCGAGTGGTCCAACCCACCGCACTAAAGAAAACATGTTTGAAATCTGTGGAACTGCGAGGGAACGTAGATGTTAACTGCCAGGCCAATGCACCGATTGAAACACAAATTTGCCCCTTCTTAAAGTGACTTAATTTCCATCTGTTTTGAGAGTAATGAGCTGGCAGAATGTTTGGGGAAAAAAAAAAAAAAAAAAAAAAAGTTTCGTAGTCTTGTGCCCAAAACATTACATAGTGTATTGCTGGGCAGGTGATGGACATGGTATAAAATGAATAAATCACCAAAGTATATATATATATAGAAACATTGTTTTCAAATATTCCACACATAAGAGATTTGCAATTCTCATAATCTTGCATGAGATTGATGATTTCCATCCAATCCTCTCATGTCTTTGTGCAGCGTAGCAAAAGTCTTGCTGCACTAACGATGATGACGAAGGTGCAGCTCCCGTCTCCATATTCCTCAGTCAGTTGTAAGCCTTCTTTATATACACGATCCAGACTGCAGTTTCATATTTACATCGAAAAAAATCTATTCTGCATAACCGTAAGGAAAAGTATGTACCTGCACTATATCCACATATGAGTCGCTTGTCATCGGAGTGACACACAGATAATTTATTTACAGTGTCTGTATACAGTACATGCTGATGTGATCGTACTGGGTTCCTGGTCACGCGCATTGTTCGCTGTTCGTTTAATGCGGCTATATAATCGCAAAATTCTATATCGTTTTCCATAGCGTATTTCTTAATTCCTTTCTACCTTTTCGTATTTTCTTTCACGGTCTTGTATGTATAAAGTTTCGCCTGTTGTCCCACGAATTCGACCATGATCGAACTTTCGGACTTATCTTTGAATTTGCCAACGACTTTCTTGTGTTTTGCCAAAACAACACTTGTGGTTCGTGGGGTAGCCGCTCGTGTCGAATTCTGCAAAGAACCTCGCGTCCGCGATCATGTCTTTGCAGAAGTCCTGGATTCTAACCTCGAAAAGGAACGTGTCGGTGTCTGTGTACAGGAGCTCGATGTGTTTGTCATACCGGGCCTTCACCACATCACAGTGAAACCAGTACATGAGTGTTTTCGACAGGTCGAGCACTGTGAACCCTGCGTGTATGGGCTTGTCGAACAATATGGCTTCGTGCTGCAGGTGGATCAGGGTTAGATTTTCTTTGTAAATTGTCCTGCCAAGAAATTCCAGTTTTGCCACGATTTTCTTCAGTCGTTTCTCATTGTATACCAATTGCATTTTTTTGATGGTCCTTTTATTTTTCATTAATTAGCAGAAAGTTGAATTCTTAACGAATTAAAAAAAATTCTTTCTCTAAATCGTTGGTATCCTCCTGTCATGAAAATACTCTCGCGGTATTTCGCAAAACCTTGCATTTGGCTCTTCAAGCGGATACACACAGAAATATAGAACATTTCGAACTGGATTTTGATGAGTAATTTAATACACATTATTTCAAATATTGTGATTCTCCAAGATTTTTACAATAACTTTGAGTATGAAGCTATTGCTCAATCGCCACATGCAGTAAAATGTACGTTGGCTCAGTTGGATTGCCGAGTAAATAATTTATGGAAAACAAAAGTAAATCAAATTTTCTATGTTTAAAACCCCTCCTACATACAAGTCAAAATTGCATTGTAATTTTATGACCCCAGTTAATTACGCTACCTCCGTTTTGGCTCCTTCAAAGCAAGTATCTCCTTAATTTATGGAAAGCTGACTAACATCTTGGACAACATATTAAAACTGAATACGCTTAATTTTCTTGAATGTTTGAAAATCATCGTCAAAATTAAATAAAGTAATACTGCTCTTGAGTCAGAACTTCCAGAGCCTTTATATCTTTTCACCCAAGGTCCCCTGAGTGAGAACCAGTTTGGCTATTAAGCATGGAGTAACACTTGACAAATACTATGCAGATATTATAAGTTATTTTGTTCTATCTAGGCCTCTCACTCAGTCAGAAATAAATATTTTAACCATTTGCAGACACCTGACAAATCACTATCTGTGAATCAGTAGTATCAGTGAAGCAGATATTGTTTTAAGATTAGGGTTGCATGAAGTGGAGCTCGTGGACATTTTCGAAGGCCTGAAACCTCAAGACCTCAAGAGATACGTAGATCAGTTTATTTGTGGAAAACCTACTAGTTTGGCTGAGATAGACTCTCACAACATTAGGTGTGCTGATGAAATGCGAGAAAATCAGGCTTCCTATGAAAAAGNATTCTGCATAACCGTAAGGAAAAGTATGTACCTGCACTATATCCACATATGAGTCGCTTGTCATCGGAGTGACACAGAGATAATTTATTTACAGTGTCTGTATACAGTACATGCTGATGTGGTCGTACTGGGTTCCTGCTCACGCGCATTGTTCGCTGTTCGTTTAATGCGGCTATATAATCGCAAAATTCTATATCATTTTCCATAGCGTATTTCTTAATTCCTTTCTACCTTTTCGTATTTTCTTTCACGGTCTTGTATGCATAAAGTTTCGTCTGTTGTCCCACGAATTCGGCCATGATCGAACTTTCGGACTTATCTTTGAATTTGCCAACGACTTTCTTGTGTTTTGCCAAAACAACACTTGTGGTTCGTGGGATAGCCGCTCGTGTCGAATTCTGCAAAGAACCTCTCGTCCGCGATCATGTCTTTGCAGAAGTCCTGGATTCTAACCTCGAAAAGGAACGTGTCGGTGTCTGTGTACAGGAGCTCGATGTGTTTTCCATGCCGGGCCTTCGCCACATCACAGTGAAACCAGTACATGAGTGTTTTCGACAGGTCGAGCACTGTGAACCCTGCGTGTATGGGCTTGTCGAACAATATGGATTCGTGCTGCAGGTGGATCAGGGATAGATTTTCTTTGTAAATTGTCCTGCCAAGAAATTCCAGTTTTGCCACGATTTTCTTCAGTCGTTTCTCATTGTATACCAATTCCATTTTTTTGATGGTCCTTTTATTTTTCATTAATTAGCAGAAAGTTGAATTCTTAACGAATTAAAAAAAATTATTTCTCTAAATCGTTGGTATCCTCCTGTCGTGAAAATACTCTCGCGGTATTTCGCAAAACCTTGCATTTGGCTCTTCAAGCGGATACACACAGAAATATAGAACATTTCGAACTGGATTTTGATGAGTAATTTAATACACATTATTTCAAATATTGTGATTCTCCAAGATTTTTACAATAACATTGAGTATGAAGCTATTGCTCAATCGTCACATGCAGTAAAATGTACGTTGGCTCAGTTGGATTGCCGAGTAAATAATTTATGGAAAACGAAAGAAAATCAAATTTTCTATGTTTAAAACCCCTCCTACATACAAGTCAAAATTGCATTGTAATTTTATGACCCCAGTTAATTACGCTACCTCCGTTTTGGCTCCTTCAAAGCAAGTATCTCCTTAATTTATGGAAAGCTGACTAACATCTTGGACAACATATTAAAACTGAATACGCTTAATTTTCTTGAATGTTTGAAAATCATCGTCAAAATTAAATAAAGTAATACTGCTCTTGAGTCAGAACTTCCAGAGCCTTTATATCTTTTCACCCAAGGTCCCCTGAGTGAGAACCAGTTTGGCTATTAAGCATGGAGTAACACTTGACAAATACTATGCAGATATTATAAGTTATTTTGTTCTATCTAGGCCTCTCACTCAGTCAGAAATAAATATTTTAACCATTTGCAGACACCTGACAAATCACTATCTGTGAATCAGTAGTATCAGTGAAGCAGATATTGTTTTAAGATTAGGGTTGCATGAAGTGGAGCTCATGGACATTTTCGAAGGCCTGAAACCTCAAGACCTCAAGAGAGACGTAGATCAGTTTATTTGTGGAAAACCTACTTGTTTGGCTGAGATAGACTCTCACAACATTA
This sequence comes from Clitarchus hookeri, assembly GCA_002778355.1. Classification (NCBI taxonomy): domain Eukaryota; kingdom Metazoa; phylum Arthropoda; class Insecta; order Phasmatodea; family Phasmatidae; genus Clitarchus; species Clitarchus hookeri. Next base: position 514,928 of record NQII01000061.1, on the reverse strand, counting down.
GGTGTGCTGATGAAATGCGAGAAAATCAGGCTTCCTATGAAAAAGNTGTTTGGCTGAGATAGACTCTCACAACATTAGGTGTGCTGATGAAATGCGAGAAAATCAGGCTTCCTATGAAAAAGAGTTTAAAATTAATGATTTCTAATGGAATCCCGAGTCCAATATCAACCGAACAGATGCTAAATATAAATAAGACTCACATAATGTACCCGATTTTGCGGGAAATAATCCCAAGGACCCTGCTTCTCAGTCAGCTCTGGAAGTAAAGCGTAAACCGTTATGACGGTGTCACACCTACCACCGGGTGTAAGCGCCTAGAATTCCTCGCCGTGTTTGCTGCTAGCTTCTACGTGAGCGATGTGGTAAGTTCCGATGCGGACTTGGCTTACCTGGGTGCGAGCGCCCCGTCTGACTTCTGCTCCTGCAGAGTGCCGGCTTGAGAGGTGGCGATACACTAGAGCGCGAGACGCTGGCCTCCCTTCTCGACGCCTCTTCGTGACTTGCACCCCCCTCCCCCTTGCGCGTCACCGGGACAACGGACGACGCGGGCCAGCTTGTGACGTCACCGGGGGGCGCTCTATGCTACTTGAACATCAGAAATCCTCCTAGAAGGGGGCGCAAATGGAATGTAAGGCTCGTGTTCTCCCCTTTGGAAGGAGACAGGGTCTTGAAATTTTGAAAAATGATATTATCAGTTATCCATTTCCTTTATTGGCCGGCTTTAAAAAAAATTAATTCTTCAGACAGATACCTCTCCTTAGACAAACATGCCTCAAATAACCTTGAATGATCATACTTCAAGAGTCATATTAAAAACAGTTCAAACCAGGTTGATAGCCCTTTCAAAGTGTGCGACTTCATTTTATGTAGGGCGCAGCCAACTGGTTAAGCAGCTGACAAAAAAATGGCAAAACTTTCGTATACATGGACTGGTCATTTCCAAATATGTTTCCTTACTCCTGTCACTGCTGGTCTTGCTGAAGCCAATATAGAAAATTGTGTCACAACATGTAATACGTCAATTTTAAAAAATGAGACCAGGGGTCCTTATAAATAACAGGATAAATATAGTTACGGGAATTAATGATGTTTGCCTCTCACAACAAGTTGTGCCTACAACAATTTTTGCTTCATAATGTTGAAGAAGCATAGTAAACTTTCGCTTGCCTTTGCTACTGCCCACTGCTAATGAGTGGGACATGGAAGATCGCAGGGCATTCCATCAACCCGCTGGTTCGCTGTGGCAGATGATATTACTGTTCCACCAGCCAGCTAGGACCCGAACAGCAACGAAGTTATCTGTATGCTGGCAGCACGCACAACTATACACGTCCGTAAGGCAAAACGACAAACCTCTAACCAATAACCGTTGAAAGATAAAGCCAGGCAAATTCCCTCTACCACCTGTCAATCACATCAACTACCGGCAGGTGATGATGTCATGGAGGAGCAACCAATCAGAACTCATCAGCTGCCTGCACTATCACTCTTGCCAGGCCTTCAAATACTCACTCCAGCTCAGATGTGGATGGGCGTGTCCNACTATCACTCTTGCCAGGCCTTCAAATACTCACTCCAGCTCAGATGTGGATGGGCGTGTCCGATGTCATGTGTGTGCAGACACGCGACTGTTGTTTCCAAGCAGTTCGAGCAACCAATGAAACAGGACAACAATTGACCAAAAACGACCTGAAAGAAGTTCAAATATAGATGCGTGCTGTTTCACAATAATCGTCGGCATTGTTTTGACAGTATAGCGCCTTTTTTATAGTTAACATTTTTCAGCAAAGTCTGGTGTTGGCCAATAAATCTTTCCTCCGCGTTAGCCGGAGACGGTTGTCACGCACCAGGCCGACGGCAAACACAAGTAAGCTGTGCTTTTGTGTTCTCGAGGAGCCGGGTAATCCCCGCAGTGTCGACAACACGCGCGGACGGAACAAAACAGCGGTGCGCAGGCGGGCAGGCGTGCCACTGCCGTCGCAGCGGCGGGCGTCGAACAGGAGCCATGACGGCGTCGACGGGTCCCGTGAAGGAGGCCGAGGCGAGCGGCGGCAAGCGGCGGAGCCAGTCGCGGCAGTACCTCGTCAGCTTCGTCGGTGAGCATGCCACGGTCCCCCACCAGCTGTCCCGTCCACTGAGGCCACACTGAGAAACACATCTAGTTGCTGGTACCAACAAATATCGTTTGCACTAAAAAACAATCAGCAGGGAAATGACGGCAGGACAGTTCTGTAGACAGACTTTAGGGCTGCAGCAACCGAACTTCTGTATCAGCAATAGAATGTTCTGTAACTTTCTGCATGTTGCCAGAACAATCCAAACATTGCTGAAGTTGTTCTACTGAATTAACTATCTGTTCTGTAGGAGGAACGCAATGTTCTGCTGTTAGGAACTGCAGCATATTCATAGTTATAGACTATTCATTTTGAAAGCTCTCTCATTTGGAATAATAGCCAATAACTATATTTTATTTCAGCCTTAGGCGTTAACTTCCAAGTACGGTGGAATATACACGCTGTGTTTATTACTTACATGGTAATGTGTATTTTAAAAAATGGTTAAAATATAAAATAGGGATGAAAGTAAAAAGTAACTAGAGCCTCAAAAGTGCTCACTTTACCGTGAGCAGCCTATACATATGCAGGTTGAGTATAAAAGAATACCCCAACTTTGAAGGTCTATAATATATAAAAAAAACACACCACCTGCAACCTTAATTGACCAATCAAATGAACCGCGGAACCACGAAGTTTGTTTACCATACATTCATAAATGTTCAATGTGACCACCACGAGCGGCCCGAACGGCATCTACGTGATAATCAAACTCATTCCGCGCTCTTGTCAGCATGTCCGGTGTTACGGTTTGGATGGTGTCCGTAATTCTCGTTTTGAGGTCGTCAACGTTAGCCGGCAATGGTGAACAAAACACTTGATCCTTTATGGGGGTCAGTGATGAAGAGCCTGGTCAGTAACTGCTCCTTGACCACTCCAGCGTTGCGGCAACGTCTCTTTCAGGTATCCGCGAACAGCTAGGTGCCAATAGGGTGGCGCACCATCCTGCTGNTCCAGCGTTGCGGCAACGTCTCTTTCAGGTATCCGCGAACAGCTAGGTGCCAATAGGGTGGCGCACCATCCTGCTGGAAAATGAAGTCCCACGCCGCCTCTCCTAACTGAGGAAACAACCACTCTGTAAGCATGTCCAAATAAGGGATTCCAGTAACAGTGGGCCCCGTGAAAAAAATATATGGCCGAAAACAGTGTATTTGGATACAGCACAAAATACGTTCACTTTGGGGGAAGCGCGCTCGTGTTCGCTGGTTTCATGTGGAGGCTCCTGACCCCATATCTGCACGTTGTGCCGATTCACCTTACCATTTGTACGGAACGTCGCTTCATCGTTAAAAACCAGCTTAGACATGAAGGCATCGTCTACCTCGTTCTGGGCAAGAACGAACGCGCAGAAACCACGCCTCAGTTCTTTATCACTTTCGGTAAGAGTCTGTACAAGCTGTAACCTGTATGGTTTGTACAGCAATCGCTTTCGCAACACTGTCCATACCGTCGATTGAGGGATTTGCATTTCCCGGCTAGCTTGTCGAGTTGATTTTCTCTGACAGCGAACGAACGCTTGTTGAATCCGTTGCACATTCTCTTCGGGTCACACGCGGCCACCCGGAACTTTTTCCTTTGCAAAGGAACCCTGTGTCACGGAACTGACGAAACCAACGTACGATGCTCCGCCTATTTGGAATACGACGTCCGTATTTGCGACGGAATTCACGTTGAACAATCGTAACCGATTCCGATTTAGCAAACTGAATATCACAGAACGTCTTCTGTTCCGTCGCCATCGTGTTGCGGACTAACACACAACATACGCTCATAGTGCGACGACAAACGCTCCCAGTGTCATCTCTCGGCACATAAAGGAAACATCAGACCATCCCCTTCACACCTCAAACCGAGAGTTACGAACGCCATCCAAACCGTAACACCGGACATGCCGACAAGAACGTGGAACGAGTTTGATTATCGCGTATATGTCGTTCAGGCCGCTCATGGTGGTCACATTGAACATTTATGAATTTATGGTAAACAAACTTCACAGTCCCACAGTTCATTTTATTGGTCAACCAAGGTTGTAGATTGTTTGGTTTTGATGTTATAGACCTTCAAATTGGGGGTGTTCTTTTACACTCATCCTGTATAATAACAAACAAGACCACAACATACAGTTCTGTAGCAGTTACTATCTACGTTTACAATACCTACGTGGTACCAACAACTAAACCGATTACTCTCCCTATATTAACAGTATAGATGGCTTATGGATACAAAAATGTGGTTCTTACAACTGTATTTTTTTCTAAACCTGGAGTGTATCTGTTTTCTTCGTTAAACATTTTGTTCACACACCAGAACCGCTCTTGCTCCAAACACCTGCATACTTTCCCTTGAAACAAATAACGTATTTGAAAATAATTTTTTGTGTCAACACCTATTTGCTTGTTTCGACATAATTTGCATGAGTTTAGTACACACAAGCATTTCACTAATATGTTATCAAATGATTATATAGTTATCTTAAATGTAGTACAGATCATCGTAGAATTAAAAGCAAGTCTGTTTAAAGTTAAACAAATATTTGGTTGGCTGGAGCAATCAGACGTTAATACTTCATCTGTTGTAACAACAAAACCCAATTAATACATTACCGGCTTTCACTTGGTAGGCTGCACTGCGATGGAGTTATTTGGGGGTCCTTATTTAAAAATTCAGCTCAAGTNATTACCGGCTTTCACTTGGTAGGCTGCACTGCGATGGAGTTATTTGGGGGTCCTTATTTAAAAATTCAGCTCAAGTGTTAGTATGAGAATTATGTGGCAATTAGCATATCAGTAGGGTTTTTCTATATGGCTGGTAAAGCTAAATATTGGTATAAACTCTCTATATGATATCATTTTAAGAGAAAACAAAAAGAAAATACNATATGGCTGGTAAAGCTAAATATTGGTATAAACTCTCTATATGATATCATTTTAAGAGAAAACAAAAAGAAAATACATAAAAAGATTTACGTGTGTGCGTGCTTTATGATACTGTAATTAACCATTAAGGCCGCCAAAGAGGCGTAGACAATTCTACAAATCAGATTAGGCACTGATGCCTTGCTGTGTACATTACTGGTTATAAATATGGTTCATGTGCAACGTGTCCGTTATCGCGGACACAGTAACTGAACGGGTTAAAAAAATTAAACGAAAAATATTACATTAATATTATTAAAATATAAATTATTAGTGATACAATTTGAACAAAGCCATTAACAAATAAATTCGCTGCTGTAGGAAAAAGGTTTCGAAAAAAATTTGTACAATTTTAGGTTTACNCGGAACCACGAAGTTTGTTTACCATACATTCATAAATGTTCAATGTGACCACCACGAGCGGCCCGAACGGCATCTAAGTGATAATCAAACTCATTCCGCGCTCTTGTCAGCATGTCCAGTGTTACGGTTTGGATGGTGTCCGTAATTCTCGTTTTGAGGTCGTCAACGTTAGCCGGCAATGGTGAACAAAACACTTGATCCTTTATGAACCCCCATAGAGAAAAAAAATCGCACGGGGTAAGATCCGGGCTTCTTGGGGGTCAGTGATGAAGAGCCTGGTCACCAGCTGCTCCTTGACCAATCCAGCGTTGCGGCAACGTCTCTTTCAGGTATCCGCGAACAGCTAGGTGCCAATAGGGTGGCGCACCATCCTGCTGGAAAATGAAGTCCCACGCCGCCTCTCCTAACTGAGGAAACAACCACTCTGTAAGCATGTCCAAATAAGGGATTCCAGTAACAGTGGGCCCCGTGAAAAAAATATATGGCCGAAAACAGTGTATTTGGATACAGCACAAAATACGTTCACTTTGGGGGAAGCGCGCTCGTGTTCGCTGGTTTCATGTGGAGGCTCCTGACCCCATATCTGCACGTTGTGCCGGTTCACCTTACCATTTGTACGGAACGTCGCTTCATCGTTAAAAACCAGCTTAGACATGAAGGCATCGTCTACCTCGTTCCGGGCAAGAACGAACGCGCAGAAACCACGCCTCAGTTCTTTATCACTTTCGGTAAGAGTCTGTACAAGCTGTAACCTGTATGGTTTGTACAGCAATCGCTTTCGCAACACTGTCCATACCGTCGATTGAGGGATTTGCATTTCCCGGCTAGCTTGTTGAGTTGATTTTCTCGGACAGCGAACGAACGCTTGTTGAATCCGTTGCACATTCTCTTCGGGTCACACGCGGCCACCCGGAACTTTTTCCTTTGCAAAGGAACCCTGTGTCACGGAACTGACGAAACCAACGTACGATGCTCCACCTATCGGGAGTACGACGTCCGTATTTGCGACGGAATTCACGTTGAACAATCGTAACCGATTCCGATTTAGCAAACTGAATATCACAGAACGTCTTCTGTTCCCTCGCCATCGTGTTGCGGACTAACACACAACACACGCTCATAGTGCGACGACAGACGCTCCCAGTGTCATCTCTCGGCACATAAAGGAAACATCAGACCATCCCCTTCACACCTCAAACCGAGAGTTACGAACGCCATCCAAACCGTAACACCGGACATGCTGACAAGAACGTGGAACGAGTTTGATTATCGCGTATATGTCGTTCAGGCCGCTCATGGTGGTCACATTGAACATTTATGAATTTATGGTAAACAAACTTCACAGTCCCACAGTTCATTTTATTGGTCAACCAAGGTTGTAGATTGTTTGGTTTTGATGTTATAGACCTTCAAATTGGGGGTGTTCTTTTACACTCATCCTGTATAATAACAAACAAGACCACAACATACAGTTCTGTAGCAGTTACTATCTACGTTTACAATACCTACGTGGTACCAACAACTAAACCGATTACTCTCCCTATATTAACAGTATAGATGGCTTATGGATACAAAAATGTGGTTCTTACAACTGTATTTTTTTCTAAACCTGGAGTGTATCTGTTTTCTTTGTTAAACATTTTGTTCACACACCAGAACTGCTCTTGCTCCAAACACCTGCATACTTTCCCTTGAAACAATTAACGTATTTGAAAATAATTTTTTGTGTCAAACACCTATTTGCTTGTTTCGACATAATTTGCATGAGTTTAGTACACACAACCATTTCACTAATATGTGATCAAATGATTATATAGTTATCTTAAATTTAGTTCAGATCATCGTAGAATTAAAAGCAAGTCTGTTTAAAGTTAAGCAAATATTTGGTTGGCTGGAGCAATCAGACGTTAATACTTCATCTGTTGTAACAACAAAACCAAATGAATACTTTACCGGCTTTCACTTGGTAGGCTGCACTGCGATGGAGTTATTTGGGGGTCCTTATTTAAAAATTCAGCTCAAGTGTTAGTATGAGAATTATGTGGCAATTAGCATATCAGTAGGGTTTTTCTATATGGCTGGTAAAGCTAAATATTGGTATAAACTCTCTATATGATATCATTTTAAGAGAAAACAAAAAGAAAATACGTAAAAAGATTTACGTGTGTGCGTGCTTGATGATACTGTAATTAACCATTAAGGCCGCCAAAGAGGCGTAGACAATTCTACAAATCAGATTAGGCACTGATGCCTTGCTGTGTACATTACTGGTCATAAATATGGTTCATGTGCAACGTGTCCGTGATCGCGGACACAGTAACTGAATGGGTTAAAAAAATTAAACAAAAAATATTACATTAATATTATTAAAATATAAATTATTAGTGATGCAATTTGACAAAGCCATTAACAAATAAATTCGCTGCTGTAGGAAAAAGGTTTCGAAAAAAATTTGTACAATTTTAGGTTTANGGGCAGGGGGGGGGGAGGGTTAGAGAAAAGAGAGAGAGAGAGAGAATGTCCCGTGTAAGGGGTAGGCAGTGATTTGGAACAGAATTTTATTTTGTTATTATTTTTTATTGTCTGGCTTTTAGTAACGCGAGCTCCATTGGTCTTTGTATTCGCACTTACTGCGGTCCTATTGGTCCAGACTAGACGGAACACTGCACTTGTCCAGTACAGCTTTAGTTATTGGCTGGCCGTCAGCCAGTGAGTGCCGAGATGACTGACACCCAATAATCATGGCTTTAGGGATGTAACAGGATTTGCAATTTATCATGTTATTTTCAGCAAATTTGAAATATTTTTACTTAGTAAATAAAATTTATAATGTGCGAAAACGCGGGAGACTTATGTTTATTTTATGAGACTGACGTATCACATACGCTTCATATAAACTCATATTTTAAGTAAAGTGGCTGCCGATTATCACAGAACTGATAGTTACATCGTCTGATATATTTTATCAGCAGCCAACGATAGCACTTTATCGCCCATTGTCTTGACGATGGCAATCACTTTCACTGTCGATTTTTAACAGAAGCTCATTCTGAGCGCACGCAGATGGATAGTTTAAGTCAACCGTGATATTGTGCGCCCGGAAATCTATGTCGAAATCTAGAATCTTCGTTAAAATGTATCTCATAACAACTAACGTAACTCAGTCAGTTAACTTGGGTGGAATATCCTTGGAGGAGCTTACGTAATAGCACGAACAAAAATTATGATATTTAATCTAACAAACATTCTGGTACTCCAAATACTTGGGATCTACCGGCTAGCAGATATGATTTATCTAATAACAATGAAATCATCCCGTTTTTGATATCTAAATTAAATCACTGTTCACTGATAAGAATCGTGTACTTCAAACACGATCTTAAGCGATTTCCAAATAAACAACATAATCAATTGCGCTGTGCATAAGAGATGGGAGAGGTGCGGCGGAGTTAGGCGAAGAACTCGACAGACTTGCAAGAATGGCTGGGGAGAAACCGAACAACATCCAAGAAATAGTTTACATTCCACGGCGTTCTGGCAAGAAGTTGAACCAATACGTGGCTGCTGCAACAGGTAAACTTATACAAACAAAACACGGTCAGTTGGTTCGGTGACGCCAGAAGAATAATTTAGAGAAGTCTGGCGTAATGTATTATAAATGGGACAAAACTGGCACCTGCACCGGGGCTGGCCGGCCGCCATGTTGTGACATCACACAAACGTCATCTTGGATCCAGGTGACCTTGACCCGTGACCTTAACCTTGACCTCGTGCCCATGACCTTGAATGACCTTGAACCCCAAAAAATTAAAAAAAATAATTAACATTTTTTTAAATCTAAAAATTTATTAAATATTTATTTGAAAAATTATTGTTAAAAAAATGTATTAGAGATTTTTATTTCAAAAATAATTATTAAAAAATGTATTTAAAAAACTTTAATTTCCGGAGGTAACTCCACCACAACACTTGCCAATTTTTTTATTGGTTATTTAATCGGTCAACTGCTCGCAGTAGCTAATTAGTCTACAGGCCTTCACCCCCTTCCACACAGCTAGGCCTCTCTTACCTCGTCTCCGGATGTGATTGTCTCATATGCTGATCATGCCGTCCTACTTCCCCTCAAACTTACCCCTTGCATGTTTTATCCATACACACGGATCCACGACTTTGGACGGGCTGCGCATTAAACACTAACTGATTAAATAACCACTGAAAAAAATTTGCCGAAGGGGGTGGTGAAGGGACCTCCGGAAATTAAAGTTTTTTAAAAATACATTTTTTGATAATAGTTTTAAAAATAAATTTTAGAGGTTTTTAGAATTAATTTTATTTTTTTATTTTTAGCGTTTAAGGTTATTTAAGATTATGGGCATGAGGTCAAGGTTTATGTCATGGGTCAAGATCACCTGGATCCAAGATGACACATGGCAACATGGTGGCCGGCCAGCACCAGCGCAGATGCCAGGTGCCAGCTTTGTCCAATCTAAAATACATTATGCCAGACTTCTCTACATTATTCTACTGGCGGACATTCTTCGTTATTTTCGTTTAAGTAATCCGCCCTTTTTATGTAATCCATGGGGTTTGAGTAAAAAATTAATTTTTATATGAGTTNTCTATAAGTTAAAAACACTTTTTTATAGGGAAAAAACAGGACAATACAAATATTTTTCCACGAATTTATGTGTTAGTTCACATTACAAAAATATATTGTGTGGGCTGCGTTATATTGTAACAACTACCATAAATTTGTTATTTATTTGCCTTAAGAATGTTCTAACCTTGAAGTGAGTGAGTGAAGATATTTGGGCGGCTTTTAACATCGGGGTATCAAGAGCCGATGAGGGTGAAGCGAGGTGAGTATGGAGCAGCGCTGGAATGCAAGGGCGGGGGAAACGGGATATCGCCGAGAAAACCCGCTGACCAGCGGCATCGTCCGGCACGATTCCCACATGCTAAAATCCTTGGGAAACACCGCCGGGAACCGAATCCAATAGCTCGCCTTAGTGGGAGGTGAGTAGTCTAACCACTATNCAAGAGCCGATGAGGGTGAAGCGAGGTGAGTATGGAGCAGCGCTGGAATGCAAGGGCGGGGGAAACGGGATATCGCCGAGAAAACCCGCTGACCAGCGGCATCGTCCGGCACGATTCCCACATGCGAAAATCCTTGGGAAACACCGCCGGGAACCGAATCCAATAGCTCGCCTTAATGGGAGGTGAGTAGTCTAACCACTATATTACCGCGGCCCTCTAACCTTGAAAAAACGCTCACTACTGAACTCGCTTGTTACAAATATAATTTTCCTTCCTTTATAATAAGTACGGAATCTCTGCTTGAAATGCCATACGCCTAGTTCGTATAAAATTAAAAATTAAAATTACTTAATAATATACGTCTTAAGTTATTAGCATTAATTTTTGTTACTGGCCGTTTTACAGGTCGTATTCGAACACAAACGCGTGACGTCATATGTGGGAAGTTTTTTCACAGTTTCTCTTTAAAAAATGTTCTTAAGATTTTAAGACTGGTCGGTATATTTATGTTTTTTTATATCTGTATATATAATATATAAATTATTATGTATTTACTTTATACGTTGTCACATCGACTTTGTAAAAAACTTTGAGCTACTGAGCCTGGGCTTACCTATATTATTCCTGCGAAAAAGAGCGATTCTAAAGAGCGTATATTTTTTCATACACTGAGCCTTAATTTGAATTGTTCTTCCACTTTTTCTTTCTGTATATACAGGAAAGTTCTGGTGAAAAACTCTCTTAACTATTGTTCGCGCAGGTGTACTTTTGTAATGTTCATTTTAAAAATTAACATACCGCGATTTTACGCTGAAGTAGCTATTTCTATAAATTTTTTCAAGAGCCAATTCCAGCGACGTTATCTTTATGGAAGAAGCGTATACAAATTTGTTAGATATCTAAATGATAACTGAGCCAATAGATAGTGACTATCTCTAAATGCTGGCACTTCTCAAATTAAGACGTTCTAGCCACCAGAACAATGATCGTGAGGAGATGGCCATGAGAGAAAATTTGGGGGCAAGTTTCAACCATGCATACTACTGTACCCATATTTCTGAGACAAGAAAAAAGTCACAGCGCCCAATCAGAACCAACGGAAGGTCATATTGGAAGAAAATAGAAAATCTTGACTGATGACATCAGAAATATCTAGTTAAAATATTACAGATGAATCGGGTATAATTTGCTCACGCACAAGACGATCTAGGTAAGAAAAACATTACATCACGTCAACAAAAGAGCTGACCCATAAAGCAACCCCAACAGAGGAAATATAAACCTTGAATCTGTAATTATATTGTCATACTTCAATATGTAATCGTAGTAACTAGTAAGATACTCGGGGCTATTCAGCAAGATTTCCCATCGTGCCATGTGCAGGAGTTCTTGGGAATACAATATTTTCACTTTTCAACTGCTTCCTCGATGGTGGCCTAGCCCGTGGATTCCGCGGGCCCATCCCCCGGTGTTTTCATTGGTCAAGAATGAAAGTTAGAGGTTCAAAGGCGATCTGATACCGTCCTAGTTATAACCATAAACGATGCCAGCTAGCGACCCGCCGAAGTTCCTCCGATGACTCGGCGGGCAGCTTCCGGGAAACCAAAGCTTTTGGGTTCCGGGGGAAGTATGGTTGCAAAGCTGAAACTTACAGGAATTGACGGAAGCGCACCATCGGGAGTGGAGCCTACGGCTTAATATGACTCACATGGCCGTTCTTAGTTGGTGGAGCGATTTGTCAGGTTGATTTCGATAACGAACAAGACTCTGACATGCTAATAACTAGTCACTTCCGGTATCCCTTCGTGCTACCTGCGACAAATGATCTTAGAAGAACAGGCGGCTTCTAGCCGTGCGATCTTGAGCAATAACAGGTCTGTGATGCCCTTAGATGTTCTGGGCCGCACGCACGCTACACTGAAGGAATCAGCGTGTCCTCCTAGCCCGAAAGGGCCGGGTAACCCGTTGAACCTCCTTCGTGCTAGGGATTGGGGCTTGCAATTGTTCCCCATGAACGAGGAATCCCCAGTAAGCGCGAGTCATAAGCTCGCGTTGATTACGTCCCTGCCCTTTGTACACACCACCCGTCGCTACTACCGATTGAACGATTTAGTGAGGTCTTCGGACCGTTGCGCGACGGCTCAAACACCGAGTCGTTGATGTTGCTGGGAAGATGACCAAACCTGATCGTCGTGACAATGTTTCCGTAGGTGAACCCGCGGAAGGATCATTACTGTTGTGGATGGCAGAGAAGCTCGTGTTGAACGAGGCTGCTCGTCGCTCATATGCTGGGCGACCCTGCGAGGTCGACGTATGTAGAGTCGAGACGGCCCTGGACCGCAACACCACCGTGAAGCTCATGTGNCGAACTCCCAGCATGGGCTCCACGCAATCACATCCTACAGTCGTAGTTCACTTACACGGACACAGTTTACTTACGTGAAGATGTAATAAATTTAATAATACATCGTTTTTGTTACATGTCTTATACTAGCGATACTTAAATTTGACGTAAAATTAGGTAATGTGTGCATATATATATATATAAAGGATAGCTGTAGACTACATAAACGCAAATAATTTGGATGAAGTTTTGAAAGCTTAGATGGTAGATAGTCTTTCACGTCTTGTTAACAGAAGTGTGATTAAAGATGAAACTAGAAACATATACAACAATAGTGAGACACACACAAACACACACATGTCTTACCCAAGACTTTAACCCAGATACCCTTGTAACATGAGCTGGCATACGACCAACTGCTTTGCGGAGGTCGAATTAGTAACGTCAACTGCATCAACTTCGGTTGTGATCAGTCTAATGTTTTGGTACACAATGTTTACTACATGTAATACATGTTTACAGCGCCGTCATTTTGAAAACAAGTACGTAAGTCACTTAAATCATATAAGTTTATATGGCTTATTATAGTACTACTTGTATGCAAAATTTTGTGGGAGTTAGTTGTTTGTCTCCCGAAAGAGGGCATAAATGTTCCATTTTCTCACCTGACGTTATCTCATAAAAGACGGGCAAAAGAGGCTTTCATAAGTATATTCGATGCTTCTAATGGATACTGTCGGCATGTAAGTTTACATGACAAACTTGTGTGAAAAAGTTGATGGAATAATGTGGTGGCTAACATCAAGTTTATGTATTAGCACATTCGATGTTTGTCTACTGCCAGCAAATAAAGTTTGGTTCAAATTGTTGGTAAAAATGTCATACTAACTGAAAATATTTACACAACTGTTGTATTGAAAATATGTGACTGCACCCAAAAGACACACACACGCACACACACATATATATATATGGACTATAAAAGTTTAACAGTTTGCTTGAATTTGATGTGAATCAGTTAATTGTTTCCATAACTATGACATTAAAACTTATTGTTTTCATGTGGTGCTATCTTAAAAAATTATCAGTAAAAAGAGGCTTCATATAGACGCAATACTAATAAATACTCCCAGAATACAAGGGTGTTTGAAATTTGTTGCATGGTTTCGTAGATACATAGTAATAATAATAATAATTGTTACCTCTGGACCTCATTTAGCTTTTACCATCCGGGGATTATCATTCTCATTTGCCTTGAACTTATTAGTTTTACCACCTAACCCACACAGCATCTTCATGCCCTAAGAGCATATCCCCCTGAATATGAGAAAAAACATTCCCACTACCTTCGCGAATGTTCAGCCACCACCAGAACGAGTCCAACCTCATCTGACGTAGCGGGCATCGGCTGGCGTCTGTCTATTTGCATTGCACATGCTTGCATGGCCCACCATAGTATTGCTTACATGCCAACTTTGGTGGGAATCGGTTGAGCATTTTTGGGGTATGGTGTAAATCCTTCTATTTCTCATATAGAGATATCTTTCAAATGGTGGATTAATAACAATATCCCATTCTTAAAACCAATGCCTACATGAAACATGAACAACACACTAAATTTAGTTTAAATCTGTTAAATCGTTGGCAAGAAGACATGGCCCCTTAAAATGTTAATTAGCTGCATTTTTTATAAAAGCATAATGTATGGTCGAAAACTACAAAAGTCGGATTTTCCTACTAATTACTACACGTGTATCGAGTTTCGTGAAATTTTATTTACGAGATCNAAACCAATGCCTACATGAAACATGAACAACACACTAAATTTAGTTTAAATCTGTTAAATCGTTGGCAAGAAGACATAGCCCCTTAAAAGGTTAATTAGCTGCATTTTTTATAAAAGCATCATGTATGGTCAAAAACTACAAAAGTCGGATTTTCCTACTAATTACTACACGTGTATCGAGTTTCGTGAAATTTTATTTACGAGATCAAAATTTCTATGGGGACACTCAGTTTCAGACACATATACAGAAACCCATATAAGAAAAAACCGATCTCATAAGACCGTCTTCCCATCGGAAAGTAGGGTAAAATAAAGTTCGCATGCGCACTTAGAGTGCTATTTGGATATTGACGGTAATGATGTTGTCACATCGAGTCTTGGGATTCTAAAGCAGATTACAAAAATTGTTCCTGCACTATATGCAAGTTAAATGAGAACTATTGCTGAGTTTCCCCAAATTAAGAAAGGAAAGTATTGTGAAAACTGGGAGAAAATATTACCATTTCATATATAGACAGGAGTTTGCAGTTGTCAATGCCAGCAAATACTTCCGCATCTATCTGTATGACAATCTTTTATACTGTGCACAGATCATATCAGCATTGCGCCGGTTACTAAGCATCTGAAAAAGTAATGTCAGATAGCCTCATGGATTCATTATGGTGAAGAATATGTCATTTAGATACAATGTCTACCAGGGTACAGTAGTACATCATCAGTACAGATATATTATTTATAAACGGCGTGGACTGTCCACTGTGAATCCACAAGTGGAACACTGGGCAACCTTCGTTGCAGCAATGACTAAAGATAAAGTAAATATCACATATGAACGTAAACTAGCAATAAAATAAAATTAAAAAAACAGCTAAATGACTACATTAAAATGGACTATAAGCGACCTACATTGGAATGGAAGGAAACATGACATAAACAAAAATGATNTGAACTAGCAATAAAATAAAATTTAAAAAAAACAGCTAAATGACTACATTAAAATGGACTATAAGCGACCTACATTGGAATGAAAGGAAACATGACATAAACAAAAATGATAGGGTCTATGTTATCGTTGTTATGTTGTCAAATTGTATTGGCAGAATTGAATTCCTTTACCTTAAGAGATGGTGTGCTGTATCACATTTTAAAGAGTGCTAATGAGGAAAAGGCGTGAATAAAGTTGATTATCGCGAAAATAAACTACTGAAATAAGTTCATGATGGGCTAAGTAGTATATTTGGAATTAATAAGATCCCTCACAATGTATGATGATTATTCTTGTGGTTTCACTGCAAAAATATCGAGAAATGCTGCCAGAGGTGTAATAACTGTACCAAAAAAACGACGGCAATGATTATAGAATGAGGTTATCTCCAGTATTACAAATTTTGAATACATTTGAAAGAATAGCAATGAGCATTCGTGACCCGTTACCAGTTACATAATAGGAAATATGCAATGCCTGCGAATTCAAGGCTTCGCCATTTTGTCTAGAGTAGTTCAAGTCCCAAACCATAATGCAAGCATAGTAGCTAATTCCACTTTTGAGTGAGTTTTCTCAAGATCTGGAGAGATAATCGGTAATAAGACGAATAATTGTATCCAAGTCACATGGGATGTTATTCTATGTCATTGCCTATTATTCCACAAACCCTAATTATACACCACCCCCTAGAATACACTTGCGTCGAAAGGATGTAACTTAACCCCACTTTGATAGAGTACTTGATATTCCAAAATGTTCCTATTTCTTCATGCTCATTGTTCAATGATTCACAAGGTGACATGAGGAACCACCTCCAAAGTAACGTTTGGAAGAGAGATTGGATGCATTAGTGATACGCTTTTTTACAAAAAGAAGATACGAGACATACTGCTACTGCATAATGTACCAACTAACGTCGCATAAGGTACTGGACACACACAAATGCTCTTAGGCCTAACAGCTTCTTCGAACTCATCCTATTATTATTTAAATGTG
The DNA here is from genome assembly GCA_002778355.1 of Clitarchus hookeri. Lineage (NCBI taxonomy): Eukaryota > Metazoa > Arthropoda > Insecta > Phasmatodea > Phasmatidae > Clitarchus > Clitarchus hookeri. The sequence continues at coordinate 498,388 of NQII01000061.1, read as the reverse complement.
AAATGATTAACAATTTCTTAGGTGATATAAGAACAACTGACAAGATTGTGTAATCCCCAGTAATGAGAAGTTTTGAAAAATATCAGTGAAGTGGTCTTCTGGATATGCAGTCGGGGCTCCCGGAGAAAGACTAAGGTTTTGCATGTAGACCAAATGACCTTCTTGCAGCGGCCGGTTGCTGATAAACCAGTTTCCTGGATCCGTTCCAGACCCCAGAAATAGGGTTTGACACTGTTCTTGCTGAGCTGTCGACTCAATCATCTTTACTCTATTGGTATCATTAAGAAAGGAGTTGAGCCATGGGGCTTAGTTTGATCCAGATCAGGTGGCAAGGGAGTTGGGCGTGGCTGTTGCACAGACACATTCAGATAAGTAGTTTCTCTATTAGTGTGTACTGGTGTAGTAAACAAATGCTAGGTGTGGTTTTCCTAAATTAATGTATGTAGAAAACTTGTAAGTTCTAAAACTCTTTGAAGATAGGGTAGGATTATGTTCACCAGAGTTCAACCAGCTTCTAATACAACTAAAATTTAAAATTTAATTAATTGTGTTCTGCATGGCTACGAATACAATTTTGAACATTCTTAAGATACTCTGTTCTACTTGCCACGCAACTTCAGGTATTCAAGACTCCACAAAGTCCATTATCACTGAGGTATCACACTCATGCACCTAAGGCTATACCAACTATGGTTTGAGCCCAACACCCACATGTCTCAAAAACTTCTCAGCACAGGGACGAGAAACCAAATAGTTTGGAATCCCCTATAATAAGGTGTTCCTGTTATCTATAGCCTCTGTCAGCCACATGATATAAAATCAAACCTTTAACTTAACTTTTATTCTCGTTGTTTGTGCAGCGAACATCCTGTCGTTCACAAGTGGGAGCGCATACGGCTGGGTGGCGCCGATGATACCCGTGCTGCAGAGTGATAACTCCCTCCTCGGCATACCTCCCATCTCGGACACGGATGCATCATGACTTGCCTCCATCCCCAGCATGTCCCGCCTGCTCACCATCCCACTGTACGGCTACACTATGGAACGACTCGGCCCCAAGGTCACTGGCTACCTCTTAGCGGTGCCCTTCATCATCAGCTGGTTGATGCTCCTGCTCGCCGACTCCGTGAGCATGCTCTACTGGTCAAGGTACCATCGCACAATATACTCCATTCATGGTTACTTCCAACTTTTATGAAGCCCTACTGAAGTTCTGCTTCCAATATATCTCTCCGCCTCATGCAGCCAAAGCTTAATTGAGTCTAAAATAATTACACCAAAATGACAGTGTACCGCATTCATGTGAGCTTGGTGTAATAATATTGTGTATAAGAAATACATCTTACTAGGCATTACCAACATGCCATCATTATAATGCCCCCGTATAGTCTACAATGACAATAAATTTTTCATATGTAAAAATACCCTTTCACTAAGTCTGAGTGATATTCAGGAACAAAGGCCTTGGTTAGATCAAAACAAGACTAGTGAGATTCTGCATCTCTAGATTGGCAACACCTGTCTCCTTTATGATTTGTTTGATTAATATTTTTGTTTGTTGGATAGTTACAACAACACAAAAAACCTAATGCGAAAGTCCCTTCGATATTGCGATTCTTGTCTTTACTAGCAATATTTCAAGGAAGAAACATTATCATCTGGCAAAACTGGGAAAGAACCGAAAAAGATATTCATGTAACAAACTTTTGCTTTGGGTGCACATTTCCGAGTGACCATGAATATGTGTCGGTATGTAATAGATTATATTCTTCCGAGAACGCCATCTTGCCATTCCACGTGTACAATTCATTTTCGTATACTAAATTAAATATCGTGCGATATTTGAATATATATTTAAACAAATAGTATAAAGCAGTAAAGATATTTATATAAAGCTGCATATAATATTTCATACTTTAAATTAGAAAATATGTATTATTTCTGTTTTGAAAAAACATGTGTAAATGTAATCCTATTCGTGGACACAATGTAGGTATTAATATTTTAGTTTTAATTATCTAAAATATCGGTATTTCGGTTAAATCAAAACAATATTCTATTCAGGCCCTTAAAAATTTTTAGGTGAATACAAACACAACTTGTTAAAGAATTATTTCAATTGACTGCAGAATATCGCTTTTTTTAAGTTTGTTTAACAGTATAATAACATCAATTTATCAGAAACGCACTTATGAGGGCAACATGGGAGATTAACATAGTATAATGTGCATTCTTCGATTATAAGTTGCTTTACTTTAGGTTAATGGACGATAATTTTCTAAGGACATTAAAAAGAAAGTTGATTGTCATAACGTCACAACTATGTGATCACCTGCAGTTCAGTACAAGAAATTAAGAAAACCTAAGTTCTCTACACAATGTATTATTATTCACTAATGCAGATTCAAGTCAGAACCAAGTATTTAATTAGTGTGTTCTTAATACTTGCAGGTTCGTTACTGGGCTGGCTTATGGAGGCATTACACTCTTCGTGCCATCTTATACCATCGATATCGCGGAAGACGACATCAAAGGGCGTCTCGGAGTTCTGTTTTNATGACATCAAAGGACGTCTCGGAGTTCTGTTTTCAGTGTCGATGAGCCTGGGCCTCACTGTCACCTACATCATGGGCTCTTACACATCGTTTATGGTTTTCCATGTGTTTAACTTTATGGTCCCGATAATTTTCATCGTTATATTCTTCTGGATGCCAGAGTCTCCTCTTACTCTCATGACGAAAGGGAAGACAGAAGAAGCGAAAAAAGCACTGCGATGGCTGAGAAATGGTGAGGAAAGTGAGTTTGAGTTGAATAGGATACAATTCAGGGCGGAAGAGATTTTAGAGGAGAGGAAACGGAAGGTAATGTTTTTTTTACGTTAATATCTTCAGTTTAATATTATGGTCTGTCAAAAGGTCATTTAGAACATTTTTTTAAGCAGTGATATCTGACATAATATTTTATATCATCTTTCGAAAATAACCATTTTTTAATTTCAGATATCTTTCAAAATCATCACTGAACGAAGCACATGGAGGGCACTCGTCATCTGTATGGGGCTAGTAATCAACCAGCAGCTGTGTGGACCAGCACCAATCACATCTTACACCCTCACCATCTTTGAGGAGTCTGGAACAACCATCCCTGCCAGCATTGCCACTATACTGATAGGAGCTCTGCAAACCGTAGGATCTGTACTGTCCACAATGACTATAGAGAAATTTGGCAGGAGGATTCTCCTCATCTCCACTGACATTGCCATGGCCGTCTGTCTCATTGTGCTTGGCACTTACCTGTACTTCAGAGGGTTGGGCTGGGATTTAGAGATCGTCGGATGGCTTCCAGTTGCCTGCTTGTCCATATACATCCTGAGCATGGGCATGGCATTGGGACCTCTGCCTATCATGATGGTGACTGAAATGGTTACCCCCCAGGCGCGCAATCTGGTCCAAAGCGTGTGCATAGTAACCATTGCGTTAACCACGTTCGCTGCTATCATGAGCTTCATGCCACTTGTTGCACTGGTAGGTCACCACGGCTGCTTCTGGCTGTATGCGCTCGTTTGCATTGTCGGGGCGGTACTCATCTTCTTGACGGTACCAGAGACGAAGAACAGGAGCATCGAGGACGTCGTCGACCAATTGAAGAGAGATGATTACATTCGCTCTGTACTGCGAGGGCACATCGCAACACCTAACGACGTTAAGCAGCAGTGTACAATCTAATGTAATATTGAATTATAACGACTGATATTTTTGGGCTGTGACATCTTTTTGTTTGTGAGATTCAATTACTTGAGTCTATGTAATCCTGTGTCTTGTAAATTAACTTCTTTTAAAAACAGTTATTCGTTAAGGTCAATAAAATATTGCCGCAGAAATGAAAGACTTCTTTCGTTTAGAATTATTTCAATGTTAAACAAAGCACACAAATTTCGTTTTCATTCATTACCCATAACTAATACCCACTTACTTCAATGTTAAAAAAATTCCAGTGCTAGAAGTAATAACTTATGAAAATTATCTAATTACTACATAAAAACATTTAAAGACAGGTATGTAATAGTTTTTTCCTTTGTATCCGCTCCTCTCTCTAAATACGTGGTATCGTTACTGTCCTACAAACACTAGACTAAAAAATTAGCTTATAGTAATACAGGTGTACAAAAAATTTGTAATTTTTATTAAGAAAAAAAACTAATTTTTAATTACCACATACATTTTAACCACATCTTTCGAAAAAAAAATACTACCTCAATCGATCGAGAAACTGCATCTCTGTGCTTGAGTTTTGTCTGTCTCGGCAGCTTCCACCCCTGAATATTAACACTTTTTTCTATGATGGGGACTTCTCCATCCCTCCCGCCCTCCTCGCAGATGAAGAAGGGATATCTGTCTTGCTGTACAGACTGATACATGGTTCCAAGACTCGTCCACTAGGTGGGGACTATCTGACGCTCAGGCCTTTTGACCAAAGTGCCTAAACTCTGGATTCCAATATGAAGAAATTCAAGCAAATTGTAAAGGACCTGCGGTCGAAACCCATCAGTTACATGGGAATTTAGCTCTTCTCTTACCGTGGGCGATTGTGGTGGGCCCCATCTGAGTTTTCCTTGAAGGTCCGATCCATCGAGGTTGAACACGCTGTGGTAGTGGTTGAAACTCTGCATGCCGGAGGAGATACGGATGGGTTCTCGCCCACAGAAGGTCCACGCAGCTCCAGTATTGGCCTGGAAAACCAGTAGAGTTTCGGACAGTGGCTCAGCCGGATCAGTGGCGCTTCTGAGTGTAAGAGTCTCGGAGGATGTTGGAAAGCAGCGGATGACACGCTGCATTACCAAGATGGCGCTCGGAACTGGTCTACTGCGGCGTGAGCTGACTGCTTCTTCACAGTGCTTGAGCTTACCTCAATCCTTGTCCTCCCAGGGTGTCTCCAGCGCAGTGCTGTGTCCAATGGAGGTAGTACACAGCAATCAGAGGTCAGTTACCCTTTGAAGGCGGCACGGGAAAGGCGTTGTGTTTAGTGTCATAACATGCCTCGAGATATCCACATATCACACGAATTGAAATAGTAATTTACTCAACCACGCTCTGAGGAACGTCCTGGGATCATTCGGCTACAAGTCTTTATAGCCTGTTAGCGGTTTCTTCACAATTCTTGAATCAAACCTTTGAAAAATCACCCCATCCATTAAGTGTTTGGTTTTTTCCTAAATATATAATGTATCACGAGTGTTAACAAAAAGGTACCATATTTTCGATTAAATTGAATTTTTACATATATTTTATTTTTAAATTATAATATTTCATTTATAATTGACATTGAAAAGTGATAAAGTAGGTGTGTTGGCAATGCCTAGTGAGAAATAGTTCTTATGCAAAATATTATTACACTTAATGCGCGCGTATGTGATGCGTTGTTCCTTTAGTGTAATTTTCCAGACTAGGTTTAGCTTGTTCGCGTGAGGCGGATGATTATCCTGGAAGTAGAACTTTAGCAGGGCTTCAGAAAAATTGGAAGTCACCGTGAATGGACTATAACTGTTAATATGTAAATATGGCCCATTAATAGAACTGTGAATAAAGTGGTCACGTATTAAATAAGAATAATTTATGAAAGTGTTATTTTAAACTAAAAAACTGCGAAAAAAAAACACAAATACTGACAATGCACTAAAAATTATAGACTACTTATATATATATAAATAAATATATATATAAATATTTATATATATACATAAATAGAACTATCAAAAATTCCGCCCTTAAATTTTATTTCAATATAACACGTGTGATCGTTATTTCCATACAATCCACTTATTATAATGACCGAAAACTTTTCTGTACAAACAATTTAGAGCAAGAAATTTCTGAAGATATAGAGTCTCCATAATTTTAGATTTCTCAAGTCCAGGTTTCAGTTGTACGAACCTCCATATATAAAAAGATAGTCTATATTAAAATAAAGGTAGTTGCAATTTAATAAGACAGATACCTTTCTTCAAGCAGTGAAAACTTTTAACATAAGCTTGTTGAACGTAATCATTGTAAAATGTTAATTCCCACAAATGTATAACCACAACACATTGGCCGAACGGAGTATGGAGAAATCTTAACGCCTTCTTTGGTCTCTGAGTTGTCAGTAATGATGATCACATATTAATAAATAAAGACCACACACCCCTGCCAGATAATTATGGATGAAATGTCTTAACATATTCATTTACTGCATATGTGTACACAGATAAGTTTAATTAAATAAGTTGTATTTATAAGTATCATATATATTGCGACAAACAGGATACGGTAAGTAGGACAATTTATCAAGTTTCATTACATGAAATTGGTCATCTGAATTAATTTTACTTTTACAACAATGATTGTAATTGCAATAACTCAAAAATTCTTTGACGCATGCAAACATTTTATGATTTCAAGAGACTTGCGCTGGCTTACTCAGAAGACCCACATTAATAGAATTAATGAATGCTCAAGATTAAGTGAATATGTCGCTTTCTCTTTTTACCCCTCCTTTTCCACGGCATACTGTATTCGACAACCTGATACTGCAGTCAGACTTCAGTCTCCATCAACAATGAAGATACGAAAGAAATGTCTTCCAAAAATGTTATTTCGGGCCACATAATAGGAAAATGAAATATAATTTCCTTTTCTTTTAACTGGCAACGGAAACACAGTTATTTTGCAATCGGGAATGTGGTGTGATTGGTTTGGAATGCTCTGTTAGTGTGTATGTGTATATATAATCCTTCGCATTATCCACCAATAAAAATATTTTTTAGTATGGATTTCATAGTAGGGGTCAGGATATGCCACCGGAAATATCATATTTGAACAAAAATCCAAGCATAATAACTTCGTTACCTTGAGCAGTTAGTACAGCGGTAATATTATCCAACATTTATTCTTTTGTAAAATTTCCTGTCTGACTCCAAAGGCATTCTAAAAGATCCTCGTAGTTACACTGCTCATTTTTTAACTAACACATTTTGATCAGTGGTACAAATGGGTCTTCACAGTGTGTTTCTTATGAGCCAGCGTCCTAGACCAGGTTTCCTATTGTTTTCACATTTTGGGATCTAGCAAGGAGAATAAACGTAGGAGGTAAGACTGACCAGAAAATTCCTATCTTCAAAATTGAGATGCTACCGTAGCATTTGCACGCATTTTCTTAAATGTNTAACACATTTTGATCAGTGATGGGTCTTCACAGTGTGTTTCTTATGAGCCAGCGTCCTAGACCAGGTTTCCTCTTGTTTTCACATTTTGGGATCTAGCAAGGAGAATAAACGTAGGTGGTAAGACTGACCAGAAAATTCCTATCTTCAAAATTGAGATGCTACCGTAGCATTTGCACGCATTTTCTTAAATGTCCCAGTCGTTTAAAAAAAAGAACTAGTAATAATAATAACAATACTAATTAATTGTGTATCTAAGCGGTAAGTTGAATAAGTTGTTTGGTCTGAACAGAAATCTATTTATGTTTGTTTCTTAAATTCAGCGTTTTTGGAGAAAATAAATGTATAGCAAACAAACATTTTCTTGTGGTTGCTTAGTCAGCTATTCTAGGTTAGTAATAAATGCTAGTTAGGCAGTCTGGGATGTGCGTTGTGACGTAGTGTTTTCTCGCGTTTCACGAGAAGGAAATCGGCAATGATTCTAAAGGGAGCAACACATATCTATAGGCTGTTTACGGCAAAGTGAGCTCTTTTGAGGCCCTAGTTATTTTTTTCCTATCAGCCATTTTTTATCCTGCCATCACTTTTTAAAATAAATCTTATCATCTAAGTAATAAACAGAGTGTATGTGTCTTATCGGACTCGAAAGATAACGTCTAAGGTTACAATAAGATATATTTATTGACTGTTATTACAAAAAGTGCTCACTTTACCGTGAATAGTCTATACGCAATTTGCTGACTATTCTACAATTAGTTGTAAATTTTTCATGATAACATGGCTTTGTGCATACGCATTGATTTGTTTGGCACTGATTTGATAAACTTCGTCCATTCTGAAAAAAATAAAAATTTCATACACTTAGCATTATTTTTATATAAACAATTGTTTTTAATAAAAATACAGTCACAAAATATTTTTAATGATTTTGTGTAAAGTTACACTGTCAAAAACCTGGTGACGTCTTCGTCACATTAAAAAAAATTCCAGCATCTACATGTCCACCATTTTTTGCACATTTAATTATAAAGTCTATATTGTTTACTTAAACTGGCTTGCATAGTTTTAATTTTAGAGTGTAATCTACACGTGTATAGGCGTGTACACAACGCCAGAAGAAATCCTCTTTACATACGAAAAAAATCAAGAAGGTTTTGTATGAACTTATAGCTAGTTCGAAAGGTTCAGTGAAGAGATTAAATTTTTCATTTGTCATTGTCCATAGTACAGTTGCCTCTCATTCAGTTTTACGCACAACCTTTAACATCAATCATTTCACTGATACTAAAGAAATATCAATCTCTTTTATTAAGATTAAGAGTGATGTCAACGCACCGCTATTTTCTCACTCTTTGCGAACTTGAGTTCCACTTATAAAACCATTATTACATGCAATAATTGATACAAAACAGATCATAAATAACCTACTTTATTGCAGGGGAACCATAATAAACTATTAAAACAGAACTACATCAACACAATAGTCATCTCAGTAATTTATGTAGTATTTAGAGCTTCTTTTTTTCAGCGCATAACACCACTTTCAGATGAATATTTAAGTTGTTTAAGGAAACGTTTGTCCTTTTCAGAAACAATGGAAAACTTCCTCGCAAGATTTTGTTGCTGTCAAATGGGATTTCCCCTAAGAAAACGAAAGAATAATACAGCTATTTTATAAATGTTTCGCCATTGATGATGTTGCTGATTTTCCTGTAACTAATTAATATAACAGTCTAAACAGCACACAATTGGCAGTAAAAGTAGTTTTAAAGTAGTTATTGCGCGTATACTGTCTTGCCAGAAGGCATCCTAAACTCATTGCAGTTGCATCCAAAGGACCATCAATGTAACTATCAGGATGTTGAATCTCCTGCACTAAGTTCTGGTAAACAGCTGGAATAATTTGTTTCCAATCTTTCTGCTGCATGGTAAATAGTTCACATTTGTATGCTTTTAAAGTGAGGCAAACGATTTTCCAGATGATACCAAACATTTTGTTGTTTTCAAAGTTTCCTGCTCGAAAATTCTCCATGAAAATGTTGGCCATGAAAAGTGAACACTAGAAGCCCATTGCCATGCCATCAGCTTGTTTGTAAAATTGGTATTTTAATTGAAAATATGTCGCGTTGGCACACAGTGATGAGCTTCGTGACGGACGAAATAGGTAGTACTGTTTTATCCTTCAATGTACTGTCATTTTCCAGCTCTGTTTCTATGATAGCGAGTGTTTCTGCAACAGGCACATCAGTGAATATGCTTTGAACATCGAGGCTCACCAGGGCGTCAGTCGGTTGTTAGTCAAAGCTTTGACTAGGCCGTTTAAGAAGTCTCTCCTGACGGTCTCCAAACTACGACGTAATTTAAATTACTCTATTGACAGAAGAAATGGCATGCTGATGAAGGAAATGGCTTATTGCGAACTGCTGTCGTGGTGTGGAAGCATATCATTTGTCAAAATGTATTTGTAAACGCCAAAGTTATTTGAACCATCAATTAAGACTAGTGGCTCAAGCCCAAGCCAAGAGGAAAAACTCCAGACGATTACACTGCCGCCATAACTTCTCGCCTTCCACACAACACACTCCGGCCAGTACTGCTCACAAGGAATCCGCCTGATCCACAGACGTCCATTTGAGTGACAGATAGTTACTACGACTCGTTACTTAAAGAGACCTTCCACTGCTCCACAGTCCAACGATGGCGTTGTTTGTATCACTACAAACGGCGTCGAGCATTGCTGCGTGTAATCAGTGGCTTTCTGTAAGTGGAGTGACAGCGAAGACCAAGTGGTACGATATTCTAGGAGAGAGCTCTATCAACAGCCTCCGTACAAGAGCTGCAATGGAAGTCACCTGTAATCGACGACGTGGCTGATGAATGGCTCGCACAACACCCTTCGTAGTTCGTCAGTTACGATTACTTGGCTCATTGGATCTACCAGGCGATCTTTGGAGCCAGTGCTTCTATGATGTTTCCACTTGGCAATGATACCGCTAACAGTGGCTTGAGACACGTTTAACTGCTGTGTGTTTTCTGTTATAGAATTACAGAATTTTTAAGTCCCAATTTGAAACGCAAAATAAAACTATTTGCATTGACACACTATGACAGCCAAAACCTGTACGGTATTGACATTTTTTGATGCTTTCATTTACGTAGCGTCCTATCGGGCAAGTTCACTACACTGCTTGAAAAACTCGATGCACAGAGTGTATCTAAATTTGACCGGCTAACTTCGGCTATGGGTTAATTACGAAAAAAGAAGTT
>NQII01000061.1:442708-482653 GCA_002778355.1 Clitarchus hookeri | reverse complement strand
TTTTTTTTAAATACACTGCGGGACAATGGAAAAAGAAAGTGCATCACTAAGAAACCATGTGACAATCACGATACTATATAAATAGCAAGAGTACGGGCTGGTATGCACATGACCGCATATTGGTACGTTTGCATTTGACCATACGCCCGGCAGTGGCACTGCAAGCACCAATCAGCGGCCGTAGACACTGACGAGTAGTCGAAGCCGCAACGTGAGAAACACAAGATGGTGCCAAGCAAGCGTACAGAGAATGCCGGGAAGCCGTCCAAGACATCGCCTCACGCAATCGATGAACTTCCAGAGGGGATTCATAATCGAGCTGAAAACCGCTGGATGGTTATACCGCCGTATAACCCACCATGTGGATCGTTCGGACCATGCTGTCCGGTACTGTTAGGAGCAGTGGATACGTAAAGGCACTCACACACAGAGAACCGGCTCAGGATGGACGAGGTCGACTACCAGTCGAGAGGATCGATAGATCGCGCGCCAGTCGCGGAGGGACCCCCATGGTGACCTAGCCCACGGCACCGGCCTGTGTTGGGGCTCCTGTGTGCCCCGGCGTCTTCCGGAGGCAAATATGTGATCTCAGAGCTCATCACATGCGCTGACGTTAACTCTGCAACAGCGACGGCTTCGTCTGCACACGTCATAGACTTGCCATTTGTGTGTTTAGTGATGACTGCCGCTTCGTTATGGTAACTGACGATCATCAAGCCCGGGTGTGAAAGCCATAGCCTACGATAGCCGATATACTCTCGTCATGTTAGTCGGAACATTGATGGCCCAGTGGTATGTGAATGAAAACCAACGCCCCCCCCCTCCCCAACTGCTTTAATTTCTGGCCTGGATTCCTGGCACCTTATTCCAGCATGATAACGCCCGACATGGCATGGGTCTTCCAGTACTGCCTCTGCCGTGTTCTAACAGTGTCATGGCCTGCCCGCTCCCCTGACATGTTGCCAGTCGAGCGGTTGAAACAACAGTTGCTGCTGTGCCACAGTATACAGGATTTGGAGCACACCGTCCGATAACTATGGGCCCGTCTGCCTCAGGACAACACCCCACGTCTGCTGGCTTCCATGCCAGACAGTATGGCAGCGTGCATCGCAGTGCGAGGAGGTGCGACGCACTATTGAAGATGACCGGACGTCGTACCACAAATCCAGATGTAATTGTCCTGCTGCTCTGTTTTTGTGATCATGTGTATCGCTCATCTACGTCACTGCCTATTTACAGTTCCAGTAAAATCCAATGAATCCTTCTGCGTGCTAATATTTTGTCTAGCGGTGTGCATACACCAAATTTAATACGAAAATGCTTTAGTAAACGTATTAATAAATATGAAATAAACATGAATATTTAATTTAATGGGATTAACTGCATTTTGTTAATTGCGTATGTCACAATAGAAGAGAATTCCAGTAAGATATGTCACTAGCTTACTTCATTTTGTGTTCGGTGAACGTGCGGGTTCATACGGCAATAAGATAATACAGCATACTTCTGGAGTGCCATAAAATTAAAATAGCATCTGATGTCACAGAATAGCCTCCATTATCACGGATTAACTAAATATTGCGGTAAAAGGCAGAATTTGATACATGGGCTGCATTTTATGATTGATGAATGTCAGATGACAGTGATTAAAGCGAAATAGCCAGACAATAATATCACGGAGTAACTTCTACTCTATCGCGGACTTAACTGATATCACGGAGTTCCCACACGTCGATTACCCATTTCGTATTAAAATTCGACAAATAAGAAATTTAATTCTTTTGTGTTCATAAAATATTTTTGTAAATGTAGTTTTTTCGATAACCAATAAAACCAGCAAAATATTTATATATTTTTTAAAAATTAAACTTTAATAAAAAAATTTAGTACGGAATAAATTATTCTCGCCCTATTTAAGAAATATTTATAACAAAAACCTTTTTTTATTTAAAATGGTTTTTGAAAAATAATTTTTAGGGATTAGAGGTTGACAAATGGTTACTTACCAAGGAGGCGGAGTGGACAAGAAAAATATGAGTTGGTGTAGATGTCTTTCAGGAATCAGGGCGAAAGCAAGCACTACTATTTGTAAACTTACAGCGTTTGAACGACTATGTCAGTCGAACGTACGTATGTACGTCCCTGAATTTCACAGCAATGAATTATGAATCAATGAGAGAGGAACAGGTGTGGAAGAGAAATAAGTCAGTTAGGAAGCACGTCTTGTGTTAGTTACACGCTTTGTCAAAGTGACAAATGCACAGGTTAGATTCCCGTCTATTATTTATTTAATACTTCTTTGCCTCTTTCAGCGATAAGCCTCCCCTTGTCCCCCCTCCCCACACTGTTACAGGCTCTACTGACTTTTTAAGGTATTATTGTAAAGCGTAATTATTGTGATAGTTTAATCAATTTGAATTACTGCCCAATGTCAGTATCCAGTTATGACATTTATTTATTTATTTAGCCCCTTCATTGGGGTTNATCAATTTGAATTACTGCCCAATGTCAGTATCCAGTTATGACATTTATTTATTTATTTAGCCCCTTCATTGGGGTTCATAAATTTTCTGCTATGGATTACTCACCATCAGTGACAAAATGTATGCCTAAAATTACAGTGTAAAACAGTTATCGGAGACTTAGTAGCGACCAAACACTGTTTTTTTATCCCTTAGAATTGGGAATAAAATTTTTTAGGAACCTGTAATTTACTTACGCTAATTCAGTAAAGCATCTAACACTATTTAGGTGAAGTATTTCGTATGCAAGTAAACCTTTGGAGAAATAAAAAAATAAACGAGTGAAATGCCGATATATAAAAGTTTGATTAATTAATAATTAAAAATATTAGTTCTCTGTTTTCGAAATAAAAGCAAACTTTACTGGAAATTATCTTGTCGGGAGGAAAAAGAAAGCGCTCAGGCATTCGTTGGGCTGATTTTCTATATCATGAAATACGCTTAGATTTTCCATAATGCCTGATAACAATAACTTCATCGATGATCTTATACTGAAGACAATGCATTTTCCTTCATATCAGTTTGTCCTAGATAATAATTGGTATCACATGTCTCACGTTCAGATTCTCGAAATTAGCTAACGTCATTATTACATCATCGGGTGTGATATTTTGTGACTTGCACGGCCTTCGACTCGCCTCAAGGGGGAAGACGGGGGCAGTGTTTATAAATGCCTGCTACGCTTCAGGTAACTCTTCAATGGAAGTGTTGGGACTGCACCGCAACAAACAGTGGCATGGAGGACGTTCTCTCTACTGCTACCTCGGAGAACGCAGGGAGGGGCAAAATGAGAAGGAATCAGTACATCGCCGCCTTGTTAGGTGAGTAAGGCCGTTGTCGAACGAGATGTCTAAGCGTGTTTATTGTCAGTCCGTTCGACAGCCATGTTTGAACATGTTTGCGAACGGAGCTAGTTTCAGTTCNTCTAAGCGTGTTTATTGTCAGTCCGTTCGACAGCCATGTTTGAACATGTTTGCGAACGGAGCTAGTTTCAGTTCCTACTCCTCTGGGCGGCGTTCCTCAAAACTTTAACCCAAGAGTTGAGTAACGTAACAGAGAGTAACAGCTGAAGAAAGCAAGAGTAAACGTGGTTTTGGAACAAGCTTAATGTAAATAGCGTTCTGTGTTTGCAAATATGTACTGATTAAGCAACCAATGTAAATTCCAAAATATATTTATCGCTTTCCGCGGATTCTGTTTATTTTTCCAGAAAATGAGTTATATACACAAATCGCTTTACTTACCATAAGTTAATCGTAAACATTAGTCTAAAAATGCCACATTTACACAAATCAACTTTCAAATAAAAATAAGAATTTTATCACCCCGTCATTTGCAATTTTCTTATGCATAGTTGTAACCAGAATACCCCACATTTCTTCTCAGTTTGTTCGATTCTACCAAACTTCCCTGCAACTCTCAGTTTATCTTTCGTTGCTCGCTGAAGTATTTCGGGTAAAAAATGTTTCTCAGGCGAGATGCTCAGAATAATTACTCTGCAGTTTTGGGAAACTGCCAAGAGCGAGTAAAAAATTTACTCGAAGTGTTTTGAGACAGCCAAAGAGAAAAGTTTACTCGCAAAGTATCGTTTTGGAACGCCGCCCTATAACGAATGCAAGCAAAAGGAAATCCTGACCTCTAAAACGCGCTCCCGTGATTGCTTATAATCGCTTCCACTACTCATTAAGATTGAGTATTTTATTAATTTTAACAAAAATCAACATATTTTTTTATTGTAACTGTATAGCGAATACTTTTTTTTTGACCTGGCCTACTATTTATTTCGACGAATGCAGAAATTCCCGCCAAATTTAGCCATTTAAATTATATTTTCTGTTTACTTCTTAACAACCAATGCGGGCGCGACACAGAAGGAAAGTTCCATTGAACTTACGCAACCTACGTAGTTCGAACAATAAGTAACTGAGATCGGAACAAGTTTGGAGCCAGTGTAAACGCGTGCAATGCTGAACATGATCGAAGTGAAGTGGTTCTGTATTCCGTGTGACCGCAGCCTAAATACTGTATGCTGAATAGGGTATTCATTTTCAAACAATTCTATAGCCTTTTGATTTATTTCTTTATGCTGTCTAAGGAAGAGATACAGAAATCACTGTGATGCCGTCAGGGACCGCGGTGGTGTAGTGGTTAGACTACTCGCCTCCCACCTAGGCGAACCGGATTTGATTCCCGGCAGGGTCACTCCCGGGTTTTCGCATGTGGGACTCGCGAGACGATACCGCTGGTCAGAGGGTTTTCTCGGGGAGCTCCCGTTTTCCCGCTCCTGGATTCCGGTGCTGCTCCATACTCACCTCACTTACCCCTCGTCGGCTCTCAAGACCTCGATGCTAAGAGCCTCCCAAATATCTCCACTCTCCACTCTCCACACTCTCCACTGTGATTTTGCCAGATGTTGGTAATAAAATGTAGGCTAATCAGTATTATTATTGAGATTTCTTCATTGACAAGTCATTATGTATTACTCAGATCCCTGAATAACTTAAATATCAGTGTTGTGCCTTATTCACTTCCCGTGGAATAAATTGTAATAAATTATTTATTGCCTCCTGAAATTGCTGCAGTAGTACAAAAAGTCAGACGATAACTGCCTCTAAAATATAATTAAATAATGTTTTATGCCCTCGTTTCCAAAAATTAATCTCAAACTTACGAAATGTTAAAAAATATATTATAAATCCAAAATTACATCCAACTTTCCCCCTTGACAAAAGTGCATTAACCTAATTTTATTAAACACGTATCCAATAGTCCTATATAAACGAAAATGTGTTGACCGCGACGGAAATGTCTTCTAGCATACACTGAAGAGCCAAAAAAAACTGGTATAGGCGTGCGTTTGCAAATAACAGAGGTATGGAACCAATCAGAGTAACGCGATGCAGTCGGCAGCTAGATCGGTTACTGCTGCTACAATGGCAGGTTATCAAGATTTAAGTGAGTTTGAACGTGGTGTTATAGTCGGCGCACGAGAGATGGGACATAGCATCTCCGAGGTAGCGATAACATTTGGATGTTCGCGTACGACCATTTCACGAGTGTACCGTGAATATCGGGAATCCGGTAAAACATCACATCTTCGACATCGCTGCGGCCGGAAAAAGATCGTGAAAGAACGGGACAAACGACGACTGACGAGAATCATTAAACGTGACGGACGTGCAACCCTTTCTCAAATTGGCGCAGATTGGATTTGTAAACTTCCCTGCAGGATTCATAATGTGAACTGCTTCCTGCATACCTTCAGACATTAGTCGAGTCCATGCCACGTCGTCTTGCGGCACTTCTGAGTTCTCGGGGGGCCATACACGATATTAGGCAGATGTACCAGTTTTTTTGGCTCTTCAGTGTATAAGGCTATGAGAATTTTTCGCAAAGACGTCCTGAAAATCCATGTGTGGATACGTTTCGGTAATATTACCAGGAACCAATTTTTTTTCTTCTGGTCTGTCAGGCCTATAAATTTTTATCCAAGACCAGTTTTAAAAGATTATGGAGGTACCGATACCTGAATACTTATTTCTGGTATTCTCATCAGTCATTTGTTAAGTCCCTGAACTATCTCGTTTTTATTTGGCCCCAGAATAAATTTCCCACTTCTCATCACACTCGATCGAGCACGGTTATCCCCGCCTACTATCACAGTGAAAAATCCTTTGTTCCTTTCCCTGGACGTTCGTGTTTCGGTCAAATTATTGCCACGCGTATTTTACTGGCTTTATGAATAGTGTGTATACCGTTGGTTTTAGACCGAATTTCTTACTCTATTGACTTTAAAAAAAAAGAAAAATCATGAAAAGTTGTTATTTAACCGTACCCTTGTCTTGCTCCACTCGATATTATCACCAACACGCACGTAGAATGGATTATAATTTTGCTTGCATGCAAAGTTTTAACTAAATTTCAGAATTTATGAACTTTTATTTTCCTACATATTTTTAATTTCTTTATTTTTTTTATTTTTTAATCATTATGTACATTTTTATTTATTTAATTTTATAATTCTGATTTCGATTATGCTTTTTTATGACTCTTTATTAAAAATGTTATATTTTATATGTTCAATATTGAATACGATTTTTTTTCTATGTTACTCATAATATTTCTGTACCCACAAAGTTTTTTTTATTATTTGAATTTAAGTGGTTATTGAAAGATACTTTTAAATTATTTTGCACCATACGCTTTCCACAAGTATAAATAAATAATTTTTAATATATTCCGAAGTTATTTTATTATTAAAACCTATACAATATCTAACACTATAAAACAGTAAGTAGATGCAATATTTTACAGCTACTACCTGTAACATTTTCCGTTCATATAATAATATTTTAACATTAATTTAACTAAATAATGTTTTAACACCAAAATAACAGTTTGGAAACAAAAACATGGTTTTTATTAAAAATAATAACAAAATAATTGTTATGTAATTTGGTGTTAAAACAAAAATATTGTTATATAATTATCTTATAATAACTATGTAAAGAATAACAAAGAGTGTTTCCCTGTTTCCAGTGAGCATAATTGCATTCTCTCAAGGCTCTTTCACTGGCTGGACCACGCCAGTTCTGCCCCTCCTCCAGTCACTTGACACGCCAGCAGGATTCCCGCCAATAGGAGAAGAGGAAGCCTCGTGGATTGGCTCGCTGCCCAGCTTGTCTTCTATCTTCTCCATCCCCGTCTTCTCCTACTCCATCGACAAGCTTGGCCGGAAGTACACTGGATATATTGTTGCAGTGCCTTTCATCGTCTGCTGGATACTGACCATGTGTGCTGATTCCGTCTTCATGCTCTATGCGGCGAGGTTTGTGTTGTACATAGAGACATGAAAAATTCGCGAGTCAAATGACCTGCAGGCTGGATTCTACAATCTTATGTACAAATATACCGATATCAACTGAGCATTGGTTGTCTGCTGTCACAACGGAAGGCGACGATTAGGCCAGCGTTCTCCAGGAGGTGTGTCAAACATCGTGTAGACTGATGGCTATAGTTACATAAACACACGTGTTTTGAATTCTAGCTTGTCCCAAATAGAATCCGCGAATTCTTCAGGTCTCTAGTTATACAGGATTGCCAATATTCCATTCAATTTAATTGTGAATTGCTGATACCCTTATCTCCACGTGATGCTAATACTTAAGTGTATACCTGCATGAGCTCTCGCATCTTAACATCATGTGTAACTGTTATGGTGTGTGTGGGTGTATGGGAGGCAATAAGTGCGACATTTTTTGCGCTGACGAGTCTTAAAACTAACAGAACATAACGGGTTATACGTATCTTCGTAGTATAAAGGATAGGGAAGTTTAATCAGGAGGACGGTATTTAGCTGGTAAATTGCAATGAAAAACATATCCTTATGTTGCACTTCAGTCTGTAAACGAAACTGAAAAATCAATTGCTTATTCTAAAAATTTATAAATACAAAAATATTACTCAACTTTAAGAAAATTTACGGATCCCTTGTTGGAGTTTTATTTTAGAATGATTCCCGTGGACGACATACATTGAAGAGCCAAAAAAAAAAAAAAAAACTGGTATAGGCGTGCGTATGCAAATAGCAGAGGTATGGAACCAATCAGAGTAACGCTATGCGGTCGGCAGCTAGATCGGTTACTGCTGCTACAATGGCAGGTTATCAAGACTTAAGTGAGTTTGAACGTGGTGTTATAGTCGGCGCACGAGAGATGAAACATAGCATTTCCGAGGTAGCGATAACATTTGGATGTTCGCGTACGACCATTTCACGAGTGTACCGTGAATATCGGGAATCCGGTAAAACATCACATCTTCGACATCGCTGAAAGAACGGGGCAAACGACGACTGGTGAGAATCATTAAACGTGACAGACCTGCAACCCTTTCTCAATTTGGCACAGATTGGATTTGTGGACTGCCCTGCAGGATTCATGGTGTGAATTGCCTCCTGCATACCTTCAGGCATTAGTCGAGTCCATGCCACGTCGTCTTGCGGCACTTCTGCGTGCTCGGGGGACCCTACACGATATTAGGCAAGTATACCAGTTTTTTTGGCTCTTCGGTGTACAAGAACATTACCTTAAGGCTTAGAATGCAGGCGTAAACTACCAGGTCATCAGAGAGAACAGAACTTACAAATTTATATTTATATGAATGCTTCAACTTGTATTTAAGTAGTGTTGATTTTTTATGAGATAAAACTACTGGATCCGGCCAAGGAGATTTAAAAATAAGGAATTTTTACCTTTTAGGTTTGTTTTTAAGGTGTGTCGTAAAATATCTGTTGTATTTGCCAATAAATTACGAATGTTTGTTCACATTAAATTCTGTGAGGAACCTATCAAATCTTTCCATGAATGAAAATATTAATTTTTTTAATTATGAGGGAGGATTTTTAAGTACGGTTTCCTATTGTGTTACTGGTTGAAGGTGTAACATATACAATTTACAGTGCCAATCAGCACAGGTATTCCTACCATACTACACAGTTTACTAAACTATTTACCTACCGATACCAGCATGGCACAGGACAGATTACTCCAACCCCTTAGGAAATCAGGATATTGCTGTTCCAGCCAGTCTAAGATAGCATACTGTATATACGCTTGCGTCATCCCCAAATTGCCTTCCTCATGAATGTTTCTTTATTGGGTCAAACAAGTGGAAATCGAATGGGCCAAATCCAGACTGCAAAGCAGTCTTCCCACTGGCGCGTGTTTGTGCGAGTATGGTGACTTCACATGCTCATGGGTTCTTTGAGACGATTTCCATTTCCTCACGACCCGGCCTTTTCCACTACATTTCAAAATACTCACGACTCGCTTCCCTGAGAAAGATCCTTTATGTAGCGCGTTATTATCTGTAAAGGTTGTTCATGGTAAACTGAACTTTTTCAAAAGCCCTGTTTAAGATGTACTTGTATTCACATTTTGTATTGCTCCACCATATGTGAAATTAACATTGCTGTGGGCTTGATCACTGTATTCATGCGCCGGTCTTGTGAAGCTGTGGAATTATCAGAAAAGTAAATATATTACAAGTTTTCTTTTTTTTATACATACGTTCATTAAACCACAAAGNAAATATATTACAAGTTTTCTTTTTTTTATACATACGTTCATTAAACTACAAAAAGTCTAATAAATAATTTCGCTATTCACAAATTTCTTCTAACAATTATAATTCAACTTTACAGAACGAAACTACTCTCCCTCGGTCGTTACCAACTTTACAGGGCTAATGCCAGACAGTGTGCGCGTTAAAGTATATGAAGGTAAAGTGCAGTGCCAGGTTTCAAAGATTGGTTTCTAAGGAGCTCGCTTGATCATGAACAGAGCACAGTGATCACAGCTGTACCGGATGTGCGCTCTGCCTCCCGGAACTGACAACAGGAGAATGGCTATGCGCACCCCCAGCCTTGTCCTTATAACGTCAATTACACGCAGTCGCATCGCACTCTCTTAAATAGTTTCTATGTTACTAACGCACGAATAAAGACCGCGATGGCTGGCCTGGCAGCCTGCTCGCCTCCCACCTAGGTGAACCAAGTTCAATCCCCGGTCGGGTCTCTCCCGGATTCTCACACGTGGGGATCGTGACGGACGATGTCGCTCGTTGGCGGGTTTTCTCAGACATCTCCCATTTCCCCCGCACTTACTATTCCGGTGCTGCTCCTTACTCATCTCAATCACCCTCATCGGCTCTCAAGACCTCGCTGTTAAGAGCCACCCAAATCTCTTTACACACACACACACACACACACACTAACGCACGAAGGGTGTAAATATTAATTTGTGACATGCGGTATTTCTACTATTTAATTTAACAGGAATTTGATGTACTCAGTTTTGAAAACCGGCCTTATCACATATTCGGTTTGATAATCACAATTTTAAAGGTTATGTTGTAGCAAACTGCTATAGTTGTTATGTTTGGCAGATTGTGATCTACATGGAAATGTGAAACGGATATCTCTGACCCAATATATTGTGTGTTTGTAGGTAATAGTGGTTGCATGACATGAAATATTTTTCAAGACTCCTTCACAAATATTATGTGCGCAAGTGAAGGTGTGACCACTGCTCTTTCTGAATGACCATATTATTCACTTCGATATGGACACAACGGGAATTGCTAAGGGACATCATACGTCAATAATAAAGTTACCCGCTCACTCTATTGCTGTTCTTCAACCACTGCATGTCTTATGTTTAAACTTGGAATATACTTAGGATCTAGATTACGTAAAATTGTACAGAGAAAATCAGCATAAAAGTACAAAAATCGCATCTCTGTAGATAGATAATGAGAGTTCTGGCGCAGGGCTTGGGGCTTCGGACTTCCGGATGGCCGCCATATTGGATTACATTACAGCCGCTTTCTTGGATGACCTTGACCTCCACCGCCATCTTGAATGCCATAACGGCCGCCAGTACACCACCATCTTGGACGTCACCTAAAGCTCTATCATTCCACCTCGCCATCTTGTTTCTTCAAAATTAATAACATTTCTCTTAAAATTTCCCTCCAAATCTGCAAAATTTCCTACAAAAAGTTTTCTTACATAAAATTTTTATGAGTCGCTCAGTTTAAAAATAGCATGACCTTATTTCAAGAATGTTCCAGTTCATGCTCTGTCATTCTGTCTATTATGCTCTATTATTTCTTCCTGCTCCTGACATCATCTGGGTGCCAGCGTATGTTTAAATAATGTTTACATAAAATATATATGGAAATTATTATTTTCCCAAATAGTGTAGGCATGTGTATGTATATTCGAGAGGTATCTGTTCATTATGTTAATTCCTGCAGCAGACATGTTGACAAGGCACTGAAAATAACTTTTAATTGTTTTTTATCACTACAACCAGTGCTCTGAGTTTTTTTATTAATATAAATTAGAAAAAGGATAGGCATGGGTATATCTGATATAACTCAGACCAGGAAGCCGGCATGCAGCTATGAGTAGGTAATAATCCTAAAAATAAAACAATCATATTTTGAAAAAAAAAATATATAATAAAAATGTTTGTTCCTACAAGATAATACATTTTCCTTGTAGTTAGTTTTTCACAAAATCAGCTTCTGTCCACTCACTACTTCCAGACTGAAGCGCCGTCTTCTGTTTGTATTATCTTCTTAACTCTAGCAGAAGTTCGCTATAGACAAATTAATTATTATTTATCCGTGACTGCATACGTGTCAATCAAACTATTTTTTTGATCCGGAAATCCCATCCAAAGGAACGTAGATTTTACTGCCTTTACGTTCCATAATTTTTTCTGCAAGATAAGTGTCGGAAAATTTGGTGAGGCGTATTTCCTCACTGTAAAAGACGCCCCGAATAACTCGGCCATCCAGGTCTTCGAGATAGTTGGTACGGGGTTCATAATGTCGAATTTAGACAATTCTGACATAGCATAGGGCTTTCCACGCGTTGAAAATGCGTGCCTACATACTATGGCGGGCAATACAATTAGTTTCCAGTATTTCGGTCTCAACAACCCACCCATTCCAATCACACATTCACCACAGACCAGGAGGTTGGAGTAAGTCCATGACTACACACTGCAGGGATCTATCCTGACTTTATATTTTTTTTTATAAACATGCCATGATTTTTTCATTTAGATTACCCAAATGAGAAATAGTGTGTAACATTTATTTTCCAAATACTTGTGAAAAAATTTTCTTTGTTCTTGTACATATGAATAATTGTCAGTAAACAATTTTTTTTAACTTGTCTGTGTATGAATAAAAGGGTAACTATACAGTATATCAGAAATAAAACATACCAAGTAAGTTTAAAAATCTAATTCATTTAAATATTTTCTTATTACAAATGCAATTTTTAACACAATAATGCATTCACAATTTTCTTCAGTGATGGACTTGTTCGGGCGGAAGTCCTGTGTTGTCCTCACCTTTACTGCACAGATGCACTTGGTCCCTCGCACGAGGCCTCAACCAAGCTCATGCACACAGTTACCGGGCGTTGGAAACATACACTTGCATATTTATATTGTCATTTAACAGGAATGTATTTGGAAAATCAGAATTTCCAGTATTTTTTAAACTTCCCTCGACTTCCTTGCAAGTGCGCATTACATAGGTGGTTTACAATGTTGTTGACATGAAAACCATAACACCTAAAAAGAAAAAGAATCAAAGCGGACAAAGGAACGCACAGAAAGACGACAGCCAAAGAAGAAGAGTAAAGTAGATAGGTAGAGGAAAAATGAGAAGTTGGGGATAACACATAAACGAAGAATAAAAGCAAGTACGATAACACCACCAGTAACTGCAGTGCATATGTAACTGACATGATTATTATTTCATATTTACCACTCAGGATAAGTGTAGCAACCCTCCAGGAAATAGCTATAAACCCCAGGCCCGAGGCCCAACATAGATGACAAATCCTTATAATGAGAAAAATTGCAGAAGTGACATAGCAGTCACATCAGATAAAACTAAAACAATGCTCCACGATATACTGGCGACACACCTGACGAGAAGATACCTTGCACGAGCTACAGTGTGCTGCTGGGAAAAAATAACTTAAAAACTATAATATTCCACTATTAAAATTTAGACATTTCGATCAATTGTGAGAAAAATATAGATGCGGTTATGGAATGAGCATACGTTGTTCTCCCACGAGACGACATTTTCCGAGCCCTGACAACATATCGTCGAGTGCACATTGTATTGACAATGTCACATATTCTATACGCGACCAAGCTACCGAATTCTCACGAAGAAGTTATTGCATTCGCCAAAAATCAAGACGTAAATACTTTTCATGCTCCAGATTGTGCGGTGACCCGCCCCATTCCATCTGTTATCTAGTCGTTGGCCACAACTGACGTTCCATCTGCTATCTAGTCGTCGGCCACAACTGACGTTCCATCTGCTATCTAGTCGTCGGCCACAACTGACATTCCATCTGGAGACCTGCCACCAGCTACGGTGAGTGCACCAGTTCCAGAACTATCCAGCCACAACAGCAAGTTTGAGGCTGTCAACGTGAGCGAACCTGTGATCTCTCGCAAAAATAAACCGGCGCTTCTATCCGTACCAGATTTGAACAAAGATCTAGATGAACTGTGAATTCTAAATATGAGAATTGACGTGCGAAATACTTGTAGAAGTCCTACTCCGCTTACAACAGACTTGCCAGTACTTATCACGTGTGCAAAAGAGACAAATTTTTACAGGTGTATTAAATACACTTGAACGAAAAATGCTATATATATATATATAATGTATGTAGTGCAACAAAAAGTTTTGCTACGTTACTTGACACAACAAATTACTGCTATTATTCTGTGAAAGAGAGAAAAAAATCAAACGTTAATTGGATAAAATGTTATGTCTGTTTGGAGTAAATTTATAATGTTGTGTCTGTTAAGAAATTTCATGTTAATGTCTCTTTATATACCATTACAAGATTTTCTTTCCGTTTTACTTGTAAGTGCATGCAGTGAAGATGCGAAGTGTAACTTATAATGGAATAAAAAAAACGTGAGAGTGATAACATGTTTCATTTTCAAGAAAATCTCCGTTTTTGGTTACAAAAACATTATATCTTAAAATTGCAGTTAAATTGTGTTTACATATATGGTAAGCGATTATTTCCAAAACCTCTATTTTTTTCGAAACAAGTAAAAAAATAATAATATCAGTGCACATGTTTTGAAATGAAAATGAAGTACGTTAAATGTTTAATTTCCCTTAAGAAACTATATCTTAACTGTTAAGAAAATTATATATAAAGATATTCAACTATGAGGAAACTGATTTTAAAACATTCGAAAGCGATACTCAGTCTAGCCAATTAACTTGTTAGGAAGAATGTGAAACAGATCAAAAGAAGTACTCATGTATATGATCATATTTGCTAGTAGACTATTTTCTATGCGAATTAAAATATATGAACGAAATAGAAAATAATTATTTGTGAGTCATATATTTTAAAAACAAACCAAAATTAAATAAAACTTTAATATTCAGTCTAGCAAAGTATCATATGAAGTTGTATTTAAACATGACAAACGCGAATAAAGTAAATTTGTCAGATAACTTATTTTTCTTGTACCTAAAAGAAAATATACATTGCTTTGATAAGCCTCATTCGCAATGATAGAACAAATTAGTAAATACATATTATTCAAATTTATTATAATTATGACCAATACCCTGAATATTTATTTATTATTAACATAAATGAGGAACAGTATAGGCATGACTATTCGAGATGCGAGGAAATGTATAAAAATTGTGAGATGACGACTTATGTTGCGAAGGATGGTTCACTCATACAATATAACATATCAGCAATGAGATATTTCGTATGCATAACAATGCCACGCACCCTTCTAATGTAGCTACTATAAACATTTACTTTATATTTTGTCTATGCATTCGTATTTTCAAAGAATTCGAATAGTATGTCAGAAAACGTGATTATTAGGCAATAACCAGCACCATATTGAATTTTATAAGCATAGAATTGTGTACGTAAATATGCCAAGTGTTGTATAAGTCAGACACGCACGAACTTATAGGTACAGCTGGGCATTCAATGACTGCTGGATTTAGACACATAGAAACAGCAACATATCAGACCAGTACAAGTATCACCAAGATAAAAATTTAATTAAGCCTAAAGCCGTTTTGTAAGTATAAATTGGCACAAATTTCCATCCCTCGATGATAAAGTCATAAAATTCATATCAGAGCCATATGGTCAATTATGTCTCAAGCTCCTTGTAAGCATAGCTGACTACCATTTTCTATCCATCGAAGCTTTAGTCATCAAATGCATGTCATAGGTATATGCTGTCTAGCAGTGCAGTCCTACACACATGTAGGCCCAGCACACACCTATTACCTCGTTTCATTCGTGATTTCGGGAATAGTCGGCCCAGTTTCATTGTTGCTTACGATTTCTTTATCTCGAGTTAAAATTATTGCCTACGTGCCAGGCGTTGTAACATCACAGCTGAACACTTTGTGAGCCTTTTAAAAGGAAACGGTGAGTCCTAGGCACGTATAACAAGATGACTTTTATTGTTAAGTAAGGCATACTGTTCAACAAGACCACACAAAATTCTAATAAAATTTGAAGGTAAAAAAAAAGTGTATCCTATTATATTTATGAAGGTGGAAGTTCTTAACACCGGTTTTTTATAGGTTGAAAATCTTGATAACATGGAAAATTTTCTAGAGAATCGTAGTTTAATTCCAAACAGTTTCTCATATTTTGAGAAAATTCCATTTCTAAACTTGATTTTCAATGGCGTATATCTCCCTTAGGAATTGAGCAAGGCTAAGTTTTATTGCATATGTCCACCTTATTTTGCACAAGTAATCTCTTCCTGAAATATTTTGGGTGAGTTTCCGAACAGCCTGTATATTATTTGGACTAAATTATGGATGCAGACTATATGCATCTTAAACAAACCTGATTTATTAATTTTGGTAGTTTGGACGAATTTTGAATACATTTGGAACATTGGAAAATTTTCATATTTTTCAAATAAGAGCATAGACTGTACAAAAAAAACCCACTTTTCAGTCAAGGTATTGTTCCTCGGCACAGTGAATAACTGGTATTATAATCTCTGGTTTCTTGATGTCGTCAATAATCTCGTATCTTATCTCCACATCTATTGTCCTCTACTATTGCGCCATACATGATGTCTGTAAAACAGCTGAAAACACTACCAATATTTACCGCATATATAATATATATATTATATCCACCTGCTCTTGATATAAAGGTTGAAACACAGTTCAGGCTGTTGTCACCAGATGTTAGTCTTGTACAAGGAATACCAAATGTGTCTCCAGGTTTCTCGCTAGATGGCATCTGAACTACATTTTTATCAGCAAGCAGGCATTTTTTTTTAAAATCAAAGACGAGCATAGTTACCGTATATTACATATTAATACATGAAAATAGTAAAGTAATTAAATATACGGTTATCATAACGCCACATCAAACATTAGACTTAGTCCAAGGTAAAGTAAATTTTACAAGAGGTAGAAGATAAATACACAATGGGCATCAATTTTTAATCAGCATTGATTTCAAAATTTTTGAGCTAAGCGAGATCTTGATATAATATTAAAACGCGCAATTTGTGGTCGAAGTTGATTTTTAGCTAGCACTTTAGTAGGGCAGTTGACGTTGACCGCAGATGTTTATAATTATAACTGGGGCGTCGGAACATTTTTCGGGTAAATTCGGGCGGTTGGGGGGCAAAGTCATGTAGAAAATTTTGCACCCCTGGTAATGGATTAATTTGCAACAATTACGTCAATTGTGACACACGAATGTTGTTTCCCAGCAATACATTTTACCCAAAAAATGTATACCAGTAAAAAAATACTGTACGACATCATTTCGTAACCTCAAAATGTATTCAATATACATAAAGTATGAAAGTCTTTGTCTAGTGAGAGGAGGAGACAATCCCCCCCCCCTTCTCTTTCCCAATCGTTTTTTCATTCCCTTACTTTTGGACTCCCTGATTAAGTGGTTATTAATTTCCACTAGTGCCGTTACGTTTATTACAATAATAATATAAATACTAGTTTTTCATATAGGATATTTGCGCTTAAATGAACACCTGTTGAAACCCCTGCTTAGGATCTACTTTTTCAGCTCATTTTGTATCATTCTTCCGCACGTAAAACTAACATTGCAGTGGAATTCTCACTTTATTCATGCGTCAATCAGATTTGACTGTGAACTTGTTAGAAACGAAAATATATCATTAACGTGCTATTCTAATTCCTGTGTGCATAACACAAACAGAAGAAATCTAAAAGTAAATGGACTGTCCACAAATTTAAAAATTAAAATTTTAATATGGCGTTAACACATGCGACTGCTTTCTCACATTGCTGCCAACGTTATTTCTAGCATCAAAGTCAGCCTGTCAGTTAAAATATTTGCAGTTACAGCAACGACTTTTTCAAAGATTAACTTCAAACGTGTGATCAAATAACCGCGAACCACTTATACTTAAATTCATGAACTGAGAAAAAATCCATTGTCTTTGCCTGGAACCTTAACTTTTATTCATTACTAAAAATGTCACGTGATAACGTTGTTATATATATATATATATATATATCATATACAGATCCAATTTAAACAAAATCGAGTTAATGGAATTACGGAAATTTTAATTTCATATGTCGTATCAAATTTTGTTATCGTAGCCAAGTACATTATTTGGTTACTGCACAAAATAATTTCTATGTTAACAGAATGCCTTTAAAAAATTTCATGAGAATACGTTATGTAATTCGTCTACTAAATTCAGTTTAAAATTTTTCAATAATCATTAAATAAAAAAAATGTAGGTTAAACCCTAATGATAGCCGAATAAAGTGTTCTGCTTCGAAGAAATTGTTTTACGGTGTTCTTATAATTCCAAAAAACATTTCTGTTACGTCATATAGTTGTATTTCATTAACTTGTTGAGATTTGCATAAAAATTGTTTTAGCCAAAATCTTTATAATTACGTCAAAATGTGTGTAAATGATTTTCCTATTGTTCTTATATTGACATCGTAATCTAACCAAACACACGCGCGCGCACGCACACACACACACACCAAAACTTGGGGGGAATTTTTTTATTGGCACTTGAACACCCGTAATAATTGTAATGATACGTTTTTTGAACAACTATCGCCACCCCGCAAATATATGCAGTAAAAAAAATCACTTCACTTAAACTAATTATTTTATCGCTCATTGAAAATGAAAACATAGACTTAAAAAGTCGTTCAATGCCATGTCTCTCAGATATCTAAATAGGCCACCTCTTATTTGGAAAGACCGTTCGACTGAAATTCAGCAGATAAAATGGGTTCGCAAAAACGTTCATAAGTATAAACGATTGGATGAAATCGGAAATATATTGTATAAAACTTGCAGCTCTTCATAAAGAAAGAAAACAACTTTGACCGCCCTAAAATTAACTTGATTTGAACAACCATTTAACGAACACTGAATAAAAAGAGAGATGACATGTTGCGCCACCATAAAGTAAGATTGCTTGGGGAATTTGGAAAGAAAATACACAGCTAGTAAATAGGAGCAGAACTGAGAAGACCAGCGCTAGAGGAGCCAATACCCACTCACAAACACACATAAGATTTCTAACGCCTGGAAAATAATCGAAAATATAAGTAGGGGACAATTCATTCTCAACATGGTCAAATATGATCCACTTAGCCATTGGATTGGTTTGCAGGTGCTTGGGCGGTCTTTCTGCTGGTGGGGCGGGCATGCTGGTGTCAACCTACGCCATCGACGTGGCAGAAGACGACATCAGGGGTCTGCTGGGAACTCTTTACAGCGGATCAGTAAATCTGGGCCAGCTGTGTGCATATGCTGTAGGCTTGTACGTCAACTACACGTGGCTGAACGNACGTCAACTACACGTGGCTCAACATCAGCTGCCTCGTGCAGCCAGTCGCTTTCTTGTTGGCGTTCTTCTGGCTGCCAGAGTCGCCACTCTTCCTCATGATCAAGGGAAAGGAACAAGAGGCAAAGAGATCCCTCGCGTGGCTGAGGGACGGTAGAGACACGGAGGAAGAGTTGCTCCGCTTTAAGATGAGGGCAGACAATTTTGTAAAGTCTCGGCTAAGTAAGGTAAAAAAAAAAAAAAAAACTCGTTACGTTTACATCTAAAAATGCATGCACAGTTTCTAAAAATGTATGCAGCCAGAAAAGGGACTGAGCCAATTAAATGCAGAGTCGCACATAAGGAATGGGTTTCAGAGGTTTCATTTTCGCAGTTCCATCTCAAACATTCAAAAGTGCCAGTAAAGGAAGTTGGTTATTATAGTAATTTATCATATTGTACTTCGTAAGACAAAATCTCTATTCCTTTACTCCCAACTACAGTGAATACGTATGTGATTTTGCTGTTAAAATATGTATAACAATTGAAATTACGTACATGACTGTATCACGGACATGTAATAGTATATAATTAATCACACGAGCATTCAATTACTTGCAAAGGTTTCTAAAAAGAAAGTCTCCCTAAGGTACTGTTTTTCTCGTAACTAGGTATGTGGAACAATCTCCACTATCCAGCCGAGGTATAGATCAGTCACTCGTCAGCAGACACAAGGGATACAAAAAATGTGATGAGATCCTGTAAGGGGAGTGGCATAAAGAAATTCTCAGAGTGAGTGAGGAATATTTAACGCGCTCTTAAGATCTGAGGTTTTTAGAACTCATAGTAGATGAAGTGAACTAGAAATGGACTAGCGACGGAATGTAATGGTAAAGGAAACAGACGTTCCCGGAAAAAATACATTACACTACGGTAACGTCCGCCATGTTTCCCACAACCGAAAATTCGAGTTTGTCCACGCCAGGAATCAAAAACCAATTCGCCATAGAGGAGGCAAGTGGCTTAACCACTACACCACCAGGACACCTGGAAAGGAAATCAAGAATATGATTAAATAGTTGAAATAAATAAAAATATTATCCACTCTAAAATAATTAGTTGTAATTTTCCTTCTGTTTGGTTACTTGTTTAAAAAAGATGGTTTTCAGAAGTGGTAGTACTGCTAAGAAAATAGTGGATGCCTCTAATGTATATGTATAGTGTGTCGATGTATGTGAGAAACAACAGGAGCGTGGGCAGTACACCTCAAAACCAAACCAAAAAGTCGATAAGAAAGTATGTCCTATGTTCGATGGTTCCCGAGTTATGGCCTGCCAAGTCTCTTCTGGAGTAGTTAATAGCCACATTTGATACACCCATGTTCATGTCACTGTGCAGTCCTGCCTGTGTGCCAGCAGTGATTCTCTCCTACAAGAGGTATCCGAAATGTCTACCTCGTACCTGAATGCACCCCTGCACACATCGCGTCAGTGAGTGACATGTTCAAACACCCCGGGTGTTCCACGGATTTGCTGACAACCTTGTTCCAGATGCTGGAGAAGCATTGCAATGTCAGTAACGGGTGTTGCATAAACGATATTCTTAATGTCTCGACAGGTAATAACGAACTGGATACAGATCAGAGGAATGTGCATGCCAGACGATTGGTCTTTCCCGACCTATCCTCCGGTGCTGGAACCGCTCATCCAAAAAGGCTCTGGCCACTCTACCTAACTTTATCACACGAAGTTTATCAGACCCAGTGGGACATCCTCGAGTAGCACGTATAAGTTACAGTTCGAGTGGCCTGCCAAGCATCTGGGTAGCATGAAATGCCCAACTAATATTTCACCCACTGCTCCTGCTTGGACATTAATACTGAACTGTTACTGGTGGCGCAACTGCACAGTGGTGTGAGGATTCTCGGGAGTTCAGTGATGAGAGTTGTGGAGATTGAATACGCCATCCCTCGTGAATGCCGTCTCATCAGTAAACAAAACAGATGCTATAAGATGTTGATCGCGACCATGTATATGTTGCAACCACTTGTTACGGGAAGTCAGCTTCATCTGAATGTGATATGAGCGAAGCTGCTATTCGTGTAAAATGACCCAAAATCTTTTATGTTTGTATTCTTTCAACAGTAAAATGAGCCTAGCAACACACACTCCATATTCCTATCTACCACATAATGTGCACACACAGGGGTGTACCGTCTACAAACAGTGGACACAACTACATTGTCCCGTAACTCGGTAACCATCGAATCTAGAACATACGTTCAAATCGATATATATATATATATATATATACACGAATATATACACACATATAATTATAATTCAGTTCCATTTTGGACACCAAGACTGTGTATGATAATTATGTGATTCCAGATATCACTAGCTGACATGTTGAAGCGCAGCAATTACAGGGCACTCCTGATATGCATAGGACTGATGATCAATCTTCCGCTCACAGGATTCGCTCCTCTCACGACCTACGCTGTGAAGATATTCCAAGATTCGGGATCGTCACTGTCAGCAGAAGTGTCGACTATCATCGTCGCTGCACTCATGGCGATATCCGCAGTTATCTCCTCGCTGGTGGTCGAAATGAGTGGCAGGAGACCACTGCTGATAGCCGCTGATATCTTAGCATCGGCGAGTCTCATTAGTCTAGGAGTCTACTTCTACCTAATGGACATCGGAACGAATGTCGACTCTATCCATTGGCTGCCCATTACTGCTATGTCGATCTTCATACTGTGCGCAGGTTTGGCTCTCATGACCCTTCCATTCCTGATGATGACGGAACTACCAAGTCCGCAAGCACGTGGCATCGTTCAAAGCATATCGAGTATATTAGTGTCGGTGGGTGTTTTCGTGACAACGAAAACCTTTACTAGCATGTCCCACTTGATAGGAACTTACGGTTGTTTCTGGTTTTATGGTAGCGCATGTGCAATATGCGCTGTTGTAATATACTTCACAGTTCCAGAGACGAAGGCCAGAAGTTCCGAGGATATTATTGAACAGCTTAACAGCGAACACTATATAAAGTCCGTAATCTCCCACAAGCATACGAATTCCATAGAAAGATGATATATCAAATCTTGCTGCATAACAATCAATAACTTTGAAAACTGAATTTTCAAAGTGTATTACAACATGTGATACTAAATAGTATTTATACAACTTTGATTATTTATTAAGGTAGAAGGACTTAACATCCCAGTTATTCTTGTGGCCAAATATATATATGATATTCTTAAACTCTTTGTCCAAATGCTGTAATCAATGTATACTTTTATCATGTAGTTATACGCTGTTCACAGTGAAGTGTGCACTTTTGAAAGCCCTCTCATTTTTTAACCTTAGACGTTAACTTCCGAGAGTGGTGGAATATACACACTTTGTTTATTACTTACATGGCAACATTTATTTTAAAAGATGGTTAAAGGATAAAATATGACTGAAAGGGAAAATTAACTAGGGCCTGAAAGTACTCACTTTACCATGAGAAACCTATAGCTATGCCACAATAAGTCTTAGCCAAGCAAACCCAGCTGAAACACGTTAAATAAATGACCCAAAAAGCAGTACTGGCCATAATCAGGACAGCGTCAACTGTTCCACTTATTTCTCTAAATTCCTCTGGGAAGTGCTTTCTGCAAAATTAATCATCTGCCTTTTTTATGCAGATAGTTTTCGCTGACCTTTCCTGTCACGTCACTAATTGTTGTGTTTCATTTTGACCTCACGCAGTTGAATTTCAGGAAGTTATCGGACTAGAAAAGGAAGGTAACGTATTGCAGTGAATTATAACGGCGGCGGCAGTATGTTTCTATAACAATGGGATAATGTTGGAAGGACTCTGAAACAAAAATTAGTTTTCCTGTATAATGAGTCGAGAGCGTCTCGGTGTATTTACGATAACAGCCTAGAAACGGATCACCGTAGGCAAGAGATACGGATCAGCGTAGGGAAGAGATACGGATCGGCGTAGGCAAGAGATACGGATCGGCGTAGGCAAGAGATACGGATCGGCGTAGGCAAGAGATACGGCTTTCAGTTTCTGGCAGCTGAAGTAACATCTTTAGTTGATATATTTAGGTTTTTTTTTATTAACTTGTCCATATTTTTCACTGTAATTATTCAAATGTTTTGGTCAAGGACAGAAAAATTATCTTTTACTACTTACAGAAAAAGCGTTTTATTGTGGGCATATTGTACCAGGACCACATTTTTGCTGTTAATATTTCTATCCAGCATTGAATCGGGAAATACATTACTCCTTCATGTTTACTGAAATTATTCATGGATCCTGGTTAATGACTCGATATTTTATTATTTCATTAGCCTTTTTTAATATTCCTACAGTATATCCTCATTGTTTTTTTAATTCCACAGAATATTTATTGTCTTAATTGTTTAAGTCCAATTATTCAAAATATGTATTTGAGCGAGTGTAGGCTAACGTCTGATGGTTTGCTGAGCCAACCTTCGCTGGCTTAAGATATAAATTCCTTTCTCCTGTACAGTAGTCATCCAATGCTCAAAAGGTTCAGCTATCGTTGAGGTTTATTACTAGTCTCCTCCTTCATCCTTTGGGATTTAAGTCCCTTTCACGCCAGACAGCAGAGGCAGCATTACTTTACTGCCAGCGCTACCTTGCCAGAGCATTAGGCACTATTTGAGCACGTCAAGTGAAAATGGGCTTCATCACTGAAAAAAACAATTGCGTCCTCAGCAACGTTTTCGAGAAGTGCCTCTCCTGCGTTCCTCCGAGAATTGAAGTCGCGTTCAAAGAGTTCCCGGACAATCGCTAACTGCCGCAGCTTACACTTCCAGGATTTGATAATCTTGCAGCTTTGGCTTGGAACTGTTATTAAAATTTCCCTTTTTCGCAATGGACGTTCATATAATTATAGCGTATACTAGCTGGGTTTTATAACAATTTCACTATGCACTTTAATAAGTTAAATTTTTTTACTGGAAATTCATTATGTTTCATATTTTTCTCTATGTTTAATATTCTGACACGTCATTTGTTATTTAATTAAAATGTGTAAAGACTTTTTAAATTAAAACTTATTTTTGTAATGGTTTATTTACATTTATGGTACACCATAAGTTGCTTTCTGTTTTCAGTAATCTCTCTTAGTCTTGCAGCATTTGAAATAATTTTACTGTATTTGATTTCAAGCATAACAAACTATTTTGTACTGATTCTATAAGATGATTTTGGAACTGGATTACAATGTGAAGATTTTTAAATTTGACATTGTCTGTTAAAATCCACTTTTGATTATATTATTGTTAACATTTTTCACACAACTCATCGTGATAGTTTCAGCTAAAATGGCAGCAGCATTGAATCACTTCAGGCCTTTGTAATTTGATGTTTAACGAAACAAGTGTGACCTTAAATGTTTAGTACCAAAATGAAAAATAGTACTTCTCATCTTTAATATTGTCGACATGAAATGTAATGTAAATTTACGTACAAACGATCATTTGTGGAAAAAGAGTAGTTAATTTCAGAAAATTTAAAAGGATAATAACAAGTGTGAGCAAATTTCACAATCGTCTTATAGAGCATTTCATTCGTGGTGTGATGATGTTATCCTCAGCACTCGTCTAATAGCAGCGAACTCAACGCAAACCATCACGTTGGTATTATAGTCTGCTGATTTCAGCCTTCGCCAACAGAGTGGCGAGAGTGGAGTAGAGAGATTTAGGTGGATCTTACATCGGTGTATTGAGAGCCGACTGAAATAAGGTGAGTATGAAGTGGTGCTGGAATGCAAGGGCGGGGGAAACGGAATATTCCCGAGAAAATTCGCCGACCAGCGGCATCCTACAGAACGATTCTCACGTGCGGAGATCTGGGAGTGACCCCGCCGGGAATTGAGCCTGGTTTGCCTTCGTGGGAGGCTAGTGGTCTGACCACTACGATATCGTGGCCAGCCAAGAGCGGCTGGAGAAAATAAAACCAAAATTCTCTTTATATATGTAATAAATATTGTTAGCCAAAAAGTCTCATTGAGAGCGATATCATTACAGATTAAACCATAAACACATGCAACAGTAATGAGACAATTACAAATACACACATACCTTACACGGGGTTCGAACCCACCAAACCTCACACCATAACGTATGGTGCAATCAACTTCATTACGGAGGTCGGTTTTGGAGCATAAGCTTAGGATTTAACCAGTCCAATATTTTGAATGATAAGATGTACTAAACTGAACTATTAACAGGTTCATAATTTTTAAAATAAGCGTCTGAAGCAATTAAAACACTTAATTTTACATGACCTAACGTAGCACTATTTGTGTGAATAATTTGGTGGAAATCGGTTGATTGGTTCCTAAGATATGGTATGAAAGCGTTGTTTTATTATTTAATGCTATCTTACAAAATTGGTTGAAGAAAACTTTTCTATGCGATGCTTCTAATAGATACTGTCAGTATAAAAAGTTTGGTTTAATTTCTTTAAACTGTTTTATAGATATGAAAAACTTATCAAAATATTTATATGGTCACAATTTTGAAAAAAAAAAGCCTCTTCTCGCTTAAATAAAGTTTACATGGCATTCTATAGCACTTACAGTGCGCAAAATGTGGTGGAAATTAGTACAATAATTCCTAAAATATTAGTATGTCAAAAAATGTGTAATATTCTCACCTGGTACTATTTTTCAAATGGCCGAAGAAAGAGTATCTCTGTATGCATAATTTATGCTTATTATGAGTACTGTTAGCGTACAAAATTTGTTTAAATTTAGTTGAACTGTTTAATAGTTGTAACATACTGACCTAAATTATTTACATTAACGCCATTAAAAAAAATGCACGCCACTCCTAGAACACGTTATTTTACATATCCTACTGTAGCAATACATGAATGGAAAATTTTTTGAGAATCGGTTGAATGGTTCTTGAGATATGACATTAACAGTCAACTTTTTTCATGTGACGATCTTCATAACTAGAGGACGAAAAGTTTATTTATCAGTACATTCAATGATTGCCATAGACAGGCGTACAGTGTACGGTTAAGTTAAAATCAGTTACGTTGTTTCGCAGATATAGCACACTAAGATAAAGTGTAATTATAGGCACCACTCTGAAAAAAATGCCTGGAACTCTTGAAACATACAAATTAATATAACCTACCACAGTACGACGTCATGACCGAGTTTGGTGGAAATCGGTTGAATGTCTCCCGAGATGACAGAAAAACTTAATTTTTTCATGTGGGGCTATCTTAAAAAAAAAGGCAGAGCAATGAAGCTCTGTACAGACAATTCTGATTGTTATAATAGACAGCCTACTTCCAGCATACAAATTTAATTTAAAATAGGTTTCGTAGTTTCGTAGATATAATATACTAAAATTATATATATGTATGGCCACTATTTTGAAAATAAGTGCCTGACCCACTCACAACATATCAGTTTACACGAACTGCTGTAGCGCTACTTGTTGGCCAAATTTGGTGGGAATCTTTAGTTTTCTCCGGAGATAATACGTAAAATTTATAATTTGTTATGTAATGCTATCTTACAAAAATACGGACAAAAGAGACTTCGTGCAGACACATTTTATTGTTGTAATATACTCCTTGCATACAACGTTAAGTTGGAATTGATTACATGGTTTCGACGATATAGCGTAGAAACCAAAAATAGCTTTATGATAACCTTTATGAAAACCAGTGTCTTACTTACTTAAAACATAAGTTTGCATCACCTGTCGCAGTATTTATTGTTTGTCGAATTTTAAAAGAATCAGTTAATTGTTTCCCGAGATATTACACAAAAAAACTTTATTTATTCGTGTGGCGCCATCTTACAAAATGGCTGACAACAGGGGTTATGTGTTGAAATATACGATTCTTCTAAAATATACTTTCAGCATACAATATTTGTTCGAAATTGGTCGAACGGTAGGCCCTATGGTTTATTTACCAAATAAACATAATAAATTTGTATGTCCGCCATTTTTTAAATAAGTGTCTAATAAATATGAATCGCATAAGTTTATATGGCCTACAATTATTACTTACTTGTCAAATTTGGCGAGAATTGGGTGAGTAGTTTTCGAGATATAGCATGAAGTCTTTCGTTTTTTTAGTGTAATGCTATCTTCCAAAATGGCTGATAAACAACAATATCCATCTCTTGATTCAATGCTTAGACGATGCATTGCTAACGTACAAAATTTCATTTAAATCGGTTGAATGGTTACCGAGATATGGCATACCACTCTAAAGTTTAAAATGGCCGTCATTTTGAAAGTCGGAAACTATAGAAGTCAGATGTCTGTACGAAGTTATACATATGTTCAGCGAGTTTGGTGAGATTCAGTTCACGTGTTCAAACGTTTTAGGGGAAAATACACACAGGCACAGAGTCACGCTCAGACAAACACACACACACACACACACACACACACGCACAGTTAGATATGTATGTAGATTTACGGGAACAGTTACGGAGATGTACGGTTAATTTACGGAAAATACTTCTTAGTGACGAATAACGGAAATGAGCTTCGTAAATGTAAAATACGGAAGTTGTTCGTATTCTTATGCCTTCGAGTTTTAGTCACGAAGAATGCAGATGACACTACTCGAAGCGTATAAACTCCCATCTTCGCAATACTAATTCGTGTAAAATAGTAGTAGGTGAGTGGCGAACATCTCATGGAGTGCCAATTCTTTGATTATTAATTTTCGAATTCTGCTACAGGACAAGACCACACAGTGAAAAACGCACATAGACAAAATAAAACAATATTTTCGTAACCTCGTTTTATAAACCGCGAGTACAGTAAGCGCTCTAACACGACTTGAAACTAAGACAGACAATTTCGTCACTTTCCTGTAAAATCGATATTTACGAAGTGCTTCGTTTAAAGGTGTGGTAGGTGAGTGGTTGGAGTTATAAATATGAAGTTGTTCTATTTGTGTTCAAATCCCACTACAAGAAAAAATGTTTAATTATTTTTTTCATTATTATTTCTCGGTTATACACAGTGAAATACATTACGAAAATAAAACTCGTTTTCTTACTCCTGTTTGTAAACCTGAAATAAAAAAAATCGCACACACACCAACATAAGCTACGAGGTGCAGGCACTATTCTATATAAATTCTGTATTTACAACGCTACTTCTTGTAATAGTGTGGCAGGTGAGTGAATGGTGTGTTGAACTGTCAAAATATTATTCCTTGTTCAAATCCCGCCACCAAATAATATTTTTTTGTAGTCATTTTTATACACAGTGAATCACCCACATAACGAAAGTAAAACGTTTTGTTGTTGCCCCTATTTATAAACAACAGATTTAAATAAACGAATTTCCAAGTTTTTGGACAGGTTCCGTGAATTCACGGAGATTTATGTAAAATTTACGAAGAGAACGTTATTTGAAAAAAAAAAAAACGGAGAGACCGTAATATAACGCAGATGTCTGAATAATTTATGGCCGGTGTTTTCCGTAATTTTACGGACATTTTTCTAACAGTGTAGGCTAAAAGTTATATTTAAAAAAAATATAGTTATATATAATGATAACCTCCTTCTTAGTTGATCGGAATGACAAAAATTGTTCTAAAATAACATGTAAAACTGTAAGGAAAGATAAATAAAAAATATAGGTGTTAGGTTTGCAGGCAACCGGAATTAANTTCCGTAATTTTACGGACATTTTTCTAACAGTGTAGGCTAAAAGTTATATTTAAAAAAAATATAGTTATATATAATTATAACCTCCTTCTTAGTTGATCGGAATGACAAAAATTGTTTTAAAATAACATGTAAAACTGTAAGGAAAGATAAATAAAAAATATAGGTGTTAGGTTTGCAGGCAACCGGAATTAANCTAAAATAACATGTAAAACTGTAAGGAAAGATAAATAAAAAATATAGGTGTTAGGTTTGCAGGCAACCGGAATTAAATCTCGATCTTGAGAACAAGTCATATATAGAACAATATGTCTGAAATGGCTTGGTGATAAGGCATAATACCTGTGGTAGTCTGTTCATGGAAAGTGATTACTTTTTTAAGGCCTAGCTTAAAAATTCCTTTGAATTTATTTGCATAATTTTGCCAATTGTTAATAGAAAGTGTCATGTGACGAATAAACACAATGCATACATTTTATAGCTATCAAAAGTAAATGTCTGAAGCCAAAGTAAAATATATACTGTGTACGATAACGTGAGAACTTTTTAAAGCCCTCCCAGCAGGCATGATAAAACCTTATACTTCATTGCGGCCCCAGACATTAACTTTTGAGAGCTATAAAATACATACACTTTGTTTATTGATCACTTAGCAATATTTATGTCATAGTCCATTTACGGTTATTTCCAACTTTTCTGAAGCGCTGCTGAAGTTTTACTTCCAGGATATCCCTCCGCCTCGTGCAACCAGAATGACAACGCATCGCATTATTGCGCAACCAGTTNCAGGATATCCCTCCGCCTCGTGCAACCAGAATGACAACGCATCGCATTATTGCGCAACCAGTTAGATAGTATATTGCATAAGAACTATTTCTTACTAGGCAATACCAACAAACCTATTGTCTCCCTGTTTTTATTCACGTAAATGATANATTGCATAAGAACTATTTCTTACTAGGCAATACCAACAAACCTATTGTCTCCCTGTTTTTATTCACGTAAATGATAAATTAAATGTTGTAATTTATAGATATAATATAAGTAAAATTCCAACGTAACAAAAAACAAGGTACTTATATGTAAACAGAAGGATGAAAGGCTTGCGATATATGATATATTTAGGAAACAGCCGAGCNATTGCATAAGAACTATTTCTTACTAGGCAATACCAACAAACCTATTGTCTCCCTGTTTTTATTCACGTAAATGATATAATATAAGTAAAATTCCAACGTAACGAAAAACAAGGTACTTATATGTAAACAGAAGGATGAAAGGCTTGCGATATATGATATATTTAGGAAACAGCCGAGCNAAAAAACAAGGTACTTATATGTAAACAGAAGGATGAAAGGCTTGCGATATATGATATATTTAGGAAACAGCCGAGCACGTCCTACATGGGGTAATTTTTCAAAGATTTGCTTCAAAAACTGTGAAGAAACCGCGAATAGGCTATAACAAGTGGCTAAAGGGACTTTTAAGCCCGGTCTTAAAATGTGCTCACTTTACTGTGAAAAGCCTATGTTAAAGAACCGTTTGGCAAATTCAAAGGAGAGCGAAATTCGAGTAAATGCATTTATGTTCATAAGCATTGTAGCTAAAATAATTAAATGAATTTCATAGTGAAACTGCACGAAAAATTTCAAGAAGCCTCTTTTATCTTGAGGAAGGGGATATAAGCAAGACGAACAGCAGAGTGCGTTTTATTGCTATCAATAAAATGCCGTTTGTTCGCAATAACGTATTGCGTACAGCATAATTTGCGCATTTTCAAATGTCGCAGTGCTAATGCGGAAGTTTATGCCGCGCCTCCCTATGATGCAACAGAAACTGTAGTCCCGTGCAGTGCGTGTGTGAAAACTTGTTTTGACCATTCTTTGTGTATATATTCACCGTTATACTTGCAGAAGAAACACTGTGCGAATGTTAATCCCCANTTTGTGTATATATTCACCGTTATACTTGCAGAAGAAACACTGTGCGAATGTTAATCCCCACAAAATTTGCTTACTGAAAAAACCGTAAAAGCTTTCTCTTGCAGAATAAATGTTTATCAGTGAGGATTATTGCAATTGTCCTTGTTTCCTGTATTCATATATATACTGCACAATAATGTAGAAAGGCGTGAACTGAAGCGTAGATTGTGGTAAATGGCTTCAGCCTTCAGCCGTCATCTCTCTTTCATATTTATTCTCGCCGGAAACGGAACACGTATGCCAGCCCCGATGTTTGTCATATTTGCTCATTTGGAATAATAGTCAATAAATATATTTATTTTAGCCGTGGAGTTTGCTCCCGAGTGCGGTGGTACATACACACTGTGTGTGTTACTTACATGACAATATTTATTTTAGAAGTTGGTTAAGGGATAATAAAATTGCTGAAAGGAAAAAAGTAACTAGCGACTCAAAAGTGCTCTCTTTACCTTGAAAAGCCTATTACAGCGACTCTTATGATAGACACAACAAAAATAAAAAAAATGGCACCTACACTGAAGCAGATTGTTCGGAATACTGACACACTGGTATAAAAGGATTGGTCAAAGATGTTTAGTGTTCTAGTTCGGCCTATTCATCTTTACCCGGTGAATCAGATTTTACATTTATTGCAGCCAAAAAAAAAAGGGGGGGAGGGGAGTATCGTTACACGCCGCCCCTCTGTGTCGTTTTCCTTGCCCACCGCTCCGGGCGTGCGAAGCAGTGTGTCAAGGGCATCACTGGTAGCCAGAGAAACGCACAGTTACAAACGAGCCGACATAGATGATCGACGCGTGCCTGATTAGGATGTCGGGACTGGTGCCGCTGCCGTTCGTGAGCGGATTGAATGCCTGGGGTTATCGTTGCAAGGATGTTCCGGTCATCACCCTTGTCTCTCTCAGCGAGACTGCGTGTGTCGGGAACCTTCTAGATGGGGCCAGCTGGTCTCTATAAACCGCGACTACCCTCCGAGTAGTTAGTCGGCATTCTGGAGACTTGTACTGCCGTGAGCTCCAAATGTGCAAAACTACACGAGTAGTATAACTTAGATGAGTCTGGTATAAAGACACCCGGCACAGGTGCCGTTCATGCTCTGTCATTCCGGTCAGCGGCCATATTGTATCCCGGTGACCTTGACCTTGTGCCCTTGGACTGGAATGACCTTGAAACCAAAAATTGCAAACCTTTTAAAAATCACAAAAATTATACAAATTCTATAAAAATTACACATTTCTCGTATATATCTGCGAAACCGTGGGAACTATACGCACGCATTGTAAACATACGGAACACAGTAGCAGTAACACCAAATTCCTACAAATTGGCTCTTCGTAAAAGAAATCAATTTTTGCGATTGTATCATCTTACAACATATTCCCTTACGGATTTGACCGGGGCCGTGGTGGTGTAGTGGTTAGACTATTCGCCTCTGAAATAGGCTAACCGGGTTTAATTCCGGGAGGGGTTGCTCCCCGATTTTCGCATGTGGAATGATGCCGGGGCACTCCCGGATTTTCGTAATTGGGAATCGTGCAGGACGATACCGCTGGTCAACAGGTTGTCTCGGGGATCTCCCGTTTCCCCCACCCCTTCATTCCGGTGCTGCTCCATAATTACCTTGCTTCACCCTCGTCGGCTCTCAAGACCTCGATGTTAAGATCCGATAAAACCCTTTCACTCACTTACAGATTTGACCTAGCCCAAAATTTGTTTTTAAGCTATGATTATACTAACATGACAACAAAATCGATCGTCTGCTCAAAGATAGTGGGTTGGCGGCTAGAAAAATGCTTGGGGAAATCATCGGACTGGTGTTGGTTCAGTATCAACTGCATGATTTTTGTGACCGATAAATACGTAAATATGGTCACATCAACATGTATAGCTACACAGGGCGTGTCAGATGTAGAGTGGACCAGAGACAAGCCCAGCTCAAAGTAGAACATGTCACCAAGTAATATAGAGAATTTTGCAATGATTTCTATTTCTCTCTCCCTCCCTCTCTTCCTCACTCCTCCTCCTCCTTAAGAGTTTGTAGTCCGCACATGTTTTCTGTAGATTCGTTGTTTACACATTTGGGATTATCTCAGCAAATAAATACACAGGGTGAACGACGTTTTGTCAGAAAAGATAAAAACCAATTATCTAAACCCGTGTAGTTTGGTTTTTATAATATTAAGTGTATTCTTAAAAAAAAATTGTGAAAATGGTAAAAAAGATATCTAATTTTTAGCGCTTGCCTGCACGATTTTCTTAAGAGGTGGGAGAAAAGTAAAACCCTGCAGTCGTAGTTTAATTTGTGAGCTTTCATTGCGTGTAATTAAATTACATTGTTACGGATATAATTTTTACAGGAAAGCTTAACGATGGGAGCACTGCACGCTGGTTCAGCACCTTGTGCGTATGGGCTACGAGGCGCTGGGCAAACGTTGTATTGTCGCCCGTATTGCTCTGCCTTGAACACGGAAAAACAAAAGAAGAAGAAAAGTCTTGGGTTTTTGTATTATTAACCCTTTCATTCCAAAATTAATTTAGGATTTCTGGTGTTGGAAGTACGAAACTTTTTGGTGCGTTCTGTACTTAATGTGACAAACAATATACGTTCCGTTGTTACAACCAATAAGATGCAGGCATTGTGTTTAGTGATCAGTGATATCAGCCAGTCGTAACGTAGAGCAGTAACGCGGTTTATGAATCGGTTAGCCCAGCGAAGGTCAATGGGCACTGAGCCGGTCAAGTAGAGCATTCCTGAGAAAAATGTAGACAATTGTGTATAGTCCATTCAAGGTTACTTAAAAATTTTCTGAAGCCCTGCGAAAGTCCTACTTTCAGGATATTCCTACGCATCAGGCAAACAAAGCTTAGCCGAGTCTAGAAAATTGCAACCGAAGGGACAGCACCCCACATTCGTGCGCACCCAGTGTAATAATAATTTGCATAAGGATTATTTCTTACCAGGCATTACCAATACATTTATTTTGTCACTGCGTTTATTCATATAAATGAAAAAAATATATAATTTATGGGTTAAATTAAAGTAAAAGAAGGGTTTAATAAAAAAAAACAGTTATTTTTATGTTATCGCAAGTTTAAAAGGTTCGTGATACATGATATATTTAGGATACAACCAAGCACGTCATACATGGGGTGATTTTTCAAAGGTATAATTAAGAAATAGTGAAGAAACAGCAAATGGACCGTACACTGGGCATGAAAGGGTTTTGAACACAGTTTTACTCGGGGTTTTCGCATACTCAGTCTGGCTGGCAACGAAGCGACGAGGAAGGAAAGCAAGTGAAGGCGCGCGCAGCACAGAAGTCCTGTTCACAGCCGGCCCGGCGCAGGGGAAGACGGTCGAGAGCACGGCCGGGACTCGGGGCGCCCTCACACAACTCACTAATGAACCCGGCGGACGGCGAGGTCCGAAATGAGACGTTTCGACCACGTCATTACGTCGCGCTGACGAGTTGGTCGGCTCGCTCTCCGCCTGCCCGGTGGTGATGACCCTCCGAGGCGCTCTCTCCCTCCTACCGGCCTGGGAACGAACCGGCGAGCTCTGTGTTT
Source organism: Clitarchus hookeri (assembly GCA_002778355.1). Taxonomy (NCBI): domain Eukaryota; kingdom Metazoa; phylum Arthropoda; class Insecta; order Phasmatodea; family Phasmatidae; genus Clitarchus; species Clitarchus hookeri. Next base: position 448,443 of record NQII01000061.1, on the reverse strand, counting down.
TGGTCCGCCGGCGTCCTGGCGCGTCTGCCCCCGCCACTGCAGCCAACGTGCAGACACACGATTACACTAGGCCCCACCGGCAGTAAGATTGCGTCCTTGAATCTCACTAAGTTTGTTCGGCGGAACAAAATTAATTGCTTGTGCAGGGGCAGTAAAATATTTTGTTGTTCAAACAAAATTCTTTTGTTGCTCTTATTTGGTTGCTCCAAACTAATATTTGTTTGACTCTAAGTACGTTAAACCGTTTCGATTAATATAAAATAAATTGGAAACCCGGCCAAGATTCGATACCTGAATAGGTTGCGCCTGAAAGCTGCGCCCTAGTGACCTCAGCTTTTGTGATTACTGGTGAAATAATAATGTTTTTAAATACAAATTTTTGAATACTGGACACCGTGCGCAAATACATATTTCTAGTTTGAAGTTTTACAGAATTAGTTTTTAGTTTACTGTTGAACTTGTTTTATTAGGATGTTCATACCCTTATTAAGCATCAATAAATGCACCGCAAAACACCATTACTATCCCCAATTGTCACAAAAATTACAAATTCAGGAGCTGCATTTTCAAACGAATGCAAAGAAATGAGTCGCCAAACAAATACATACAGTTGATTCAACCAAATATTTGGTTGACAGTTGAATTTCTCGTGGTCCAACACGGGATTTTGTTGATCCGAGCGTGTATTTTGTTAGATGAATAGAGACCTGAAAAATTCGCGGATTCATTTTGGGACAAGTTGGAATTCACAACCTTGTACGTTCATGTTACTGTTGCAATTGGTTGACGCGTAGTTTGACACATCCTGGAGCAGAATGAGCCAATAACAAAAATACTATAAGCAGTAGGCCCAATAAACACCTTGTACTACTACAAAAAGCAACAAATGAACAGTTGATATCTGCATGAGTTTATATAAGATCATGAAGCATCGCCTACAGGTCATTGAACTCACGACTTTTTCAGGTCTCTATAGATGAACAAAAATATTTTGTTGGCGCAACTAAATATATCCTTGGCCCTATACAAACTAATATCTTGTTGGCTGGAACAAGCCTTCCTCTCGATGCACAAGAGGAGGTCCGTCAGAACCCACCAGGTCAACGATTCTTAACACTCTGAGGACTATGGCCGAGTGTATCTCCGAGCGGAACTTGCCTCAATATTTCTCTGCCTATTAAACGCAAAACTGGCCTGGATCGCACAGTAGATAAGTACACGGGGACGTATGGTGTGTCGACTCTCAAGGCCACGATGTTAAGGGCACTGCCTACCGGCTGGCAGCTGCGAAACTTCAACAGGAAATCCCATGTTAAGAAAACTTCCCTTCAGTGCGTTAATTTTTTAGACAGGCATTTCGAACAAAATGTATCCCTCGCGAATTTTTCAAGAGAAGATCCCAACCAGCGTATTTTTTCAATATAAATAGGCTGCATACACATTTTTGTAAAACATTAATTTTAAAAATCCCTTGCAAACAGGCTATGCATGTTATGGAAACATCTCCGCTGTAGGGAAATCCTAAAAAAAAAAAAAATTCGACAAGAATACACTTTGTTTGAAATGCCTGTCTTCAAAATTAACACACTGAGGCGAAATTTCTTTAACGTGAAATTTCCAATTTAAATTTCACAGCTGGCAGCCGGTATGCATTGTCCTTAAGAGCCGCCCAAATGTCTCAACTCCAAAAAAATAGCGTGGCGGTTTTTTTTTCACGTGGGCGTACACACACGCGGATTGGTAAGGGCACCTGTTCTTCGCGAAAAGATTCCACGTCTAGTTGTACTCCAAAGCACTTTATTTCAGGCCAGTTTTCCTGATTGGCTGATTAAAATCGTTACGCGTCTGAACTGTCTGCCCACGAATTACGGACGTTCAGTAGCGGAGTAATTTAAAGCTAATTGGCCCAGTCAAGTAAGAGAAAGTCTCGTCTCAAAGACAACTGGCAAATAATCAAAGTAAAACTGCAAATGTGCACATAGGGCATTGAAGTTCACCAAGCACGTAAATCTTCTCGGTGTTCTGGAAACTGGCCTCGCGTCTGATTGGCAACTGTGTGCTGCGGAAGATTCCTTATTGGTTGGAGGCTCCTGGCAAACAGATGCCATTGGCGAACGGCGTTCCGACAAGTCGTTGGCCAGTGACGCCATTTTGGTGGCCTGTGCGGCTGTAGCTCACAGTACAAGCGTCTGTCTCGCCTCTGTATACTTAACTACTCTGTGTCTGGATGTAGTTACTTTGTTTCTCTATCTTTAGCCATTTTTTTTCAAACTAGGAAGCAACATAGCATTAAAAACAATTTTCGCAAAGAAAATATTAACGTTTGCATATTCACTAAAATGAACCTGTTTCATACGAAAGAACGTTTGGTTAAAACATGGCCAAACCGGAACACCATTAGCTAACAGACAGTCAATAATGAAAGTTCGGTGTGGTACTTTACTTATAGCTTGTCTTAAACGTTGGGAATATTGGGCAGACCTGAAATTATTAAACTGTAATCCACGGATAACTGTGAGTCCTTGAGCTATATAAAACCAGAGTTCCGCGAGTGAAACTAATATATTTTACTTTTCATAAAAATGTCGTTATTATGCTGTAACTTTATAACTTTTGATTAATGAAGAAGGTTTTTGCAAATTACGCTGTAGACTAAATTTAATACTCTAACAGTTTGTGGGGCCGTGGTGGCTGAGCGGTTAGCCTGCCCGCCTCCCACCAAGGCGAACAGGGTTCAATCCCAGGCCGGGTCACTCCCAGATTTTCGCATGTGGGGATCATGCCGGACGATGCCGCTGGCCGGCGGGGTTTTTCTCGGGAAGCTCCCGTTTCTCCCGTCCTTTCATTCCGGTGCTGCTCCATAGTCACCTCAGTCACCCTCACCGGCTCTCAAGACCTCGCAGTTAACAGCCGCTCAAATCTCTTCACTCACTGCAAACAGTTTGTGTAGCGGAAAATAAATAAGTTGTAAACAAGAAATTATTTCCTCAACTAGTATTAATGCAAGACTCCGGTAAAATGTGCATCATACCAAAAGGGATCCTCGAAGTCATAACGATAAAGAACCCCTGTGCTAGATTACGAAAACCTTCGTATTCAAACTTCGCATAACAATGCGTGCATGTTACGTATTGCAGATGTGACAAAGCTAACAAGAAACAAAAACAGTAACGACGATGTAAATGCAACCCGTTCTTTAAAAGCTAAACTACGCTAGAAATATTTACCACTTGACCACATAAGCTTTTCAATTAAATATTTGGACACTCCGTTTAGAAATACGCAGTTCTCCTTCCAGGATACTGTTCACCACGTATTTCACACACAGTATTTTAAAAATTCACTACATTATCCACTGACCACTAAGTCACGGCAATCTGGGCACTTAAGAAATCTCTACTTAGGACGTACTCTCTGATTGTATTGCATCCTTCCGCCATATATAAATGTAACATTGCAATGGGCCTGGTTACTTAATTAATGCGCCATCTAAGTGAAATCTTGGAGTTGTTAGGCATGTAAATCTGTTACTTATACGTAGGGACAGTGATATTTCGCGAAAATATTTCGAGACAAGATACAGTCCAAAGCACTGTAGGGTCGTCCAGCTTCTTTGATTGGCTAAAAAATGTTCTGGCCCGTGTTAACCGTTTGCGCACGAATCACGAAGGTTCAGTGTCGGAGTTACTTAGTCCTGAGTGGCTTGGTCAAAGACGGACACGGCACCAGCAGCCAATGGAGGTATAACAACAGCTGAGGTGTGTATATAGTATTGAAGTCTACTGTGTGCTCCGATTTTTACGCGAAAAAAGTCACTGGCCCTACTTATACGCAAATTCCTACTACAGTGTAAATAAGGCGAGAAAAACTAACCTTACTGGACATAAATTTAGATATTATGCTCGTGATACGACTCCTTTATTCGCTGCCAATTAAACTGGGAGCCAAAATGCCAATTTTCACTGTAACATATCAGTAGGGACCTTCAAAATTCCGGGTTATTTTCTGGCAGCATGCTAAAATTAATTGTCCTATGCATATCCGGTTTGATGGAATTTGTTTGTTGGTAGGGGCACCTGCTATTCGCGAAAAAATTTCAGGACAAGTTGTGTTCCAACGCAATATAGTTCAGAACCACTTTCGTGATTGGATCATTTGAATTGTCACGCATCTTATCTGTCTGCACGCGAATCACGGAAGGTCAATACTGGAGAAACTTAATTCTGATTGGTTCTATCTCATGAAACAGAATGTCGTCACACAAATACAAGCGGCCAATAGTCAAATTAAGACTGTAAGTATGCACATACGATATTGAAGTCTAGACTCCACGTGAATATTTTCGCCAAAAATAGGTGGCCCTATTTCTTGGCTTCAACTGCAGTGAGAACACATTTTCCGTTTTTACTTGGTTGGACGTGATTGGGCCTGCCTCTCTCCTAGGAGGTTTCCTACTTGTCAAAAGCTGTCCAAAGCGTGTCCGGACAAACTGTAGTCTAATGACAAACGCAATACAAAAACACAAGTGTTTGAATTCTAGTCTGTCAGGAAATAATAACGCGAAATTTGCACGTCTCTACATATCAGCAGAGACCGGAAAAAATCGTGAGTTCAATGACCTGTAGGCTAGACTCTACAGTCTTATGTACAAATATGCCGACATCAACTGCACATTGGCTGCTTGCTGTCACAGTGGAAGGCGACGATTGGACCAGCATTCTCCAGGAAGTGTCAAATACGGCGTGGTTCAATGGATTAAGTTATATAAATGCACGTGTTTTGAATTCTAGCTTGTCCTAAAATGAATCCGCGAATTCTTCAGGTCTCTACATATCAGTATTTACGGACAGTAATTTTTTTTTCAAGGGCTGATTTCAAAAGTTTTTACATCACCGTGAACATCCTATATCAAATTCGCTCACAATATGAAGGAATTAAAATCCGCCATTTCTGGTAGAAAATCCCCAGAGTTGGCGACNCCTCCCGCCATCCACCGGCCACCTGCAGCTGCTCGGGAATTTACTTCCGAGGGTCGTTAAATGTTCTTTATGATTGGCCGAAAACAAACGCGGTTGATGAGGCCCGATGTTCGCGAGTGTCTCTCCCGCCCCCGGCCGAAGGGAAGAACATTTACCTCCGCTAAGGTTTTTTTTTCTACTCAGGAAGGGAAGCTCAATGCTTTTAGTTTGCCAGGCAAAATTTCTCGCCACTATGCAAGCGTTAGCGTCGCATGTGTACCGGATCTTATCTATTTTTCTGCGTTAGAAAACACAATAATTGCAATTATCATAAATCAAATATAAAATAACTAGGTACGTAAATAAGTAAAATATTTATCTTTTATTATTCACGTAGCTAAAAATTCTAATTAAAAGTGACCTCTTTGGAACGCTGCACACCTAGCGGCGGAAACCTTTCCTACGCGAAACTCTCCTATAAGAAAACTCGTTTTGTTCCTAACTTGAGTAGAAGTAACCTTACATCCGCTCACGACGGCGAACTGGCCGGCTGGTGTTGGAGGTCACATGTAAACATACGTGGGGGGAGGTGGCCGCTCATATTGAAACGACGAGCCGAGTGCTTATTGAAGATGCGCACGCGGGTCAAGAAGATTCATCACTTCTTCTTGCACCCGGCGGCTGACAGCGTACATCTTGGCTCACGTCATAAAATGTCATATTCAAGGACACCAACACTACAGTACTTATCGGTTTGTTCCTCTCTCCTTTTTTTTT
>NQII01000061.1:428372-442694 GCA_002778355.1 Clitarchus hookeri | reverse complement strand
GGGGGGCCGCGGTTGACTAGCGGTAAGAGTAGTCACCTCCCACCAAGGCGAACCGGATTCTATTCCCGGCAAGGTCATCCCCGGATTTTCGTGCCGGACGATGCCGCTGGTTGGCGGGTTTTTCTCGGGGATCTCCCGTTTCCCCTGCCCTTGCATTCCGGCGCTGCTCCATTTCCTTCTCGTTTTACCTTCGTCGGCCCTCAATACCTCGTTGTTACGAGACACAAAACTTCTCCACGTCACTCCTTTTTCTCCGGCTCTGTGTTCCTCTCGTATGAAAGACCACCTCACTCATAGTACAGTAAGTTTTAGAGAACTTACATTATAGTGGCTTATCTCAATTATAACAGAGTGATGACATCTTTCTATTAAGGTTATAACAATATGTTTCATGACCTAAATTCTAGAAATATCAAACCAGAGATTGTAAGAATAGTTGCAAATGTACCCGGGGAAAAAGTGGTACTTTCATTACGAAGAAACGTAATTTGGACTATAACTCAAAAGACTATTTTCAATAGATTATTAACTGAATTATTTTCCATTAATGGACTGTTACAAAATGTTCGCGCAGAACTTTTAGCAAACATAAATGGGGAACGACTTTCATTTCCACTGCTCGAAAGGTTTAGACTCATCAAAACTATTCACAAAGTATTGGTGTATTCCCAGCAAGTATTGGTGTATTCCCAGCAAACACAACCTGTCGCAAAGCGTGTGCCCAATAGCGTCCCTGTCAGCAACTGACGTTGATATGCAAGAATACAGCCGCCTGAAAACGGCTTGGTGTCTTCTTTGAGACAGTGGTAGCCGTTAGGATGAAGACAACGGCCCACTGTATTATTTAGGATAACGGATGGATATCACCGAAATTATGTTGGCATGATATCTCGCTGCCAACCTGTCGTCAATACTTCAAAGAATATTCTGTCCTGAATCCGATACAGCATTTTTGTCTTTTCAGTAAGCTAGCAAACATATTATTTATTGAGGCCCAGTAACGTTTTCAAGACAATTACCTTGTATAGTATATGCATAGTTAGAGATCTGAAAAATTCGCGGATTCATTTCGGTACAAGCTAGAATTCGAAACACGTGTTTTAATAAAACTTCAGCCATTGGTCCACACGGTGTTTGACACCTCCTGGAGAAGACTGGCCCAATCGTCACCGTCTACTGTGACAGCAGACAACCAATGTGCAGTTGACGTCGGCATACTTGTACATAAGACTGGAGAATCTAGCCTGCAGGTCATTGAACTTGCGAATTGTTCTGATCTCCATATATGGCTTGTTATTTGTCGATTATATATGTCACGCGGTAACAATATGGCATTTGTTATTTGGATTTTTTTTTTCATTTGTAAAACCAACCTAAGAATATATTTAAAATTAATCAGATTTTTTTATTGCTTGCAAGCCTCAGAAGAAATTAATGTTAAATATTCCGTATTTTAAAATGGTTTGTTATANTGGCCCAATCGTCACCGTCTACTGTGACAGCAGACAACCAATGTGCAGTTGACGTCGGCATACTTGTACATAAGACTGGAGAGTCTAGCCTGCAGGTCATTGAACTTGCGAATTGTTCTGATCTCCATATATGGCTTNCATTGAACTTGCGAATTGTTCTGATCTCCATATATGGCTTGTTATTTGTCGATTATATATGTCACGCGGTAACAATATGGCATTTGTTATTTGGATTTTTTTTTTCATTTGTAAAGCCAACCTAAGAATATATTTAAAATTAACCAGATTTTTTTATTGCTTGCAAGCCTCAGAAGAAATTAATGTTAAATATTCCGTATTTTAAAATGGTTTGTTATATTTTCAGGGCATTTATACATTCCTTTTAAAATAATTGTACAATGATATATTTGAAGTTACTGTATGGAGCCAGGAACTTAATTTCCCCTTGGAGCATAGGTTAGCATGCTGGACTGTCGACTCATGGTTCATAGTTTCGGATCCCACACTCGACAAGCAAAAGTTTTTTCATATCACATAATGTGTTGAAAAGTAAATGAAACGATTGCATGCAAATAGAAAAAACATTTAATAAAATTTCAAATCGAAAAAATTAATTTTTTTTATGGTTGTACTGCGTATTGTCTGGACATCATGCCGCCACACACCCGGCACCATTGCGACATCAAGCTGCCAAAGTCTAGGCATAGTAGTGACATCCAGCCGTCACAGATCAGGCATCGTGGTGTCATTCAGCTATCGCAGGCCAAGCAACGTGGTGACATCCAGCCATCGCAAAACAGGCATCGTGGCGACATCCAGCCGTCACAGACCCGGAGATTTGGTGACGTTGAGCGACCATAGATCCGCCGACAGTTAGATATCCCTTTTGTGTCTTATCGGTTTCCTTCCAGGATATTTTTGGCAATGTCCGCAAACAGTTAGCCGACGGTCCATATTTACATCGGCCCGCTTCTGGCATAAGACAGCGGGCCAGAATTAGCTGGCCGTAGTTAGTCGGCTAGCATTCACTGGCCAGATTTTGGCCCGTACCTTTCGTGTTTTCTGTGTTATGTCGATTGAAAATTTCCAGATATATTACTTCTTGTGCGAGCTTGTCAGCTGATTCACATAATGCTTTCCAACTTCAACCAATTCATTATATAATATCTCTTCTCCAAATTTGATAACCAGCACAAACCGATACGTTAGTAAGCAACAATAAAAATTTTTTTTTTCTGTTATGATGCTTATTACAGTCATTTCTTCGAGTGTCACTACTAATGTGGCATAACATGTATAAATTAATGTCATCACATCCTGCGCATGTGTAAATTTACTATTCGTCTGTACACTGTGATTTAATGTTGTGACTGTACTTTCCGTATAACTTATCTATATTACAGAGGCATTCTAAATGAAGGACCTAGGGTGCTGTCTTAAAAAAAAACTCAGGCCTTAAAAATATATATTTTTTTACAACTATGAGCTGTTTTCTTTCGCGGTTTTTAAAGCACTGCTGAATTTCCTCTCCCAGCCTAGATCTTTCCGCCACACGCATGTAAAGGTTAACACTGCTATTAACCTAATGACTAGGATTTATACTTTGCTACATTGACAGTGTGAAATTTTAAGAAAAACAAAAATATTATAACATAAATTTTCGTTGCACTTAGTAAGGTCATAATACTAATATGGTAGTGACGTAATAATTGTTTTCAGGCGTGTAATTCGCCTGAACCCAGAAGTTAGAGTTACTTTCAGAACATAGACGTACGTGATGTGCGTTGAACATGTTTTGCTGAGAGTGAAGCTGTAAATTATAACACGACTGTTATAAAACTTACACAGGCCCCTGCATCGTATTCATTTAAAAGAGTTAAATTTAAATTTGATCTTTAAATGTGGTATTTTCGTTAAGGTTTTCTGTTACACCACAATATGCATTTGCATGAACATGCACAAATGAGTTGAGCATAATTTTGGTTTATGTTTGAGTTAAATCTGTTAAGTAGGTTCCATTTTTGACTGTCAAAATCTCAGTACCCACACTGTGTACTGTTTTTATGTAAATGCCCCTGATTATCGTGTATTAATTAACGTGGATTTGTCAGTGCGGGTGAATAAATTTTAACATCAAGATAGGTACCTAGGTGCAAAATGGATTTGGGAAGAGGCGTTTATTGGATCATTGGAGACAGAATAAAAGGAAATTGGGAAGGAATCTGCCATGGCCTACAATCTTGTAAGCACCCATCCTAGCATTAGCTAGATTTATTTAGGAAAACCATAGAAAACAAAATCCATGGCCGGATAGGGAACCACACTTCGGTCCTTCCAAATGTGAGACCAGTGTTAAGGCCCCCGTCTACCTGGAACGTTTTCCCACGTTTAGGCCGAGAAGCGCGGGAGCGATAAGGGCGACACTGCCACGCGCATCAAGTACGCCATCGCCGCTAAGCGCAAGGCTCTGAACTGGCGTGCAGTGTTCTCGTCGTGCTGCGTGTACCTATGGGACTTTCAGCGGTGACCATATTATTTTATTAGTGTCAAGTCTTTAGGAAGGTTCAGTGCAGGCCCCTATAGTAGTTTTGTATGTATCTGATGCATGCATTTTAAGCTACAGCGCCTTGGAAAGGCCGTTTTTAGCGGTTTTGGAGTTCTCTGAATTGATGTTTCTAACGTACGTGATATTTTGAAAGTACTTAACAGCTCTCGTCTGAAGTGTGTGTTCTTTTCGTAGATCAGCACGTTGGACGCACGCTTAATAGCTTCGTTGAAAAACGTGCATTTCGAACACTCTGCAACGCAGTTCAAGCACCAGGTAGACGGGGGCCTTAACACTGTGACTGTTCGCTTTTTTTTTTTTTTTTAATAATTCTTTCTACTGTTACCATATTTTGTACCGTATTGCAAATGGCTTATTAAAGTCCCCCGGTGTTATGCCTTAAGGTCAGGTGACGGCTTAAAAACTAACTTATGACCTAACTTAAACTAACACACCTTACCTGGGATTCGAATCCCGAACCTCCCGCACCGCAGAACTCGGGCGTACCAACCGACGGCGCCACGGGAAGTCGACTTTTATCCTATGGATATAGTCATTGAGAAGTGGACATATTTCAGCTGAGAATGAAAATTTCTTTGGCATGGCAACTCATGTTTGTGTTGACGCATCAAAACGAGCAGAAATGTATAACTACGTCCGACCCGGGACTTGAACACAGAACCTCTCGCGCCGTAAGTAGGTGTGCAGCAAACTTAGCTACAGAAGTCAGTTTTCGTTGCAGCTGCCATCAATTTACTCTGCGTATAAAGAAAACGAAAACATGTTGATGGTGAAAACATGGTTCGACATGAGCGTTTTTAGGGTTGTTGGATGGCGGGGGGAGGGGGAGGGGGCGAGGACACTGAATAGCCGAAAAAAAGTGATCAAGTTGTATGAAATAAACATAGCAATCAACAAATATGTAAAATATTTCGAATCGAACCTGGGGGAGATGCAATATGCTAGAAGACGAACGAGATGAAGTTTACAGTCGCTTCAGTCAGCGAGAATGATTTTCAATAGTTGCTCCATCACAATTAAACAAACAGCCCATCACCGTCCTAATAGTATGCGTTGCAAAGAACTATTTTATTTTTTAGTGATAATTAATATTTTTGTAATTTACTAATGTCTTAAGTGTAGTGGCGAAATTAAGGAAATAGTATTGTCTTGCAGTTAACCACCGCAGCATTATTACAGACATTTATATGAACAGTATGCAAACTGATTAAATATTTGATTAACATAGAAACTTCAATTGATTCGCATGAAACTGGTATTTTAACGTACGAACAGCTATAAATCTAAATAAGCAAACTGCTTGAATAATACATAATATTATGTAACTATTTAATTCACTAATGGTTGGTTTCGTCATCAAAGTTTTGTGGATATAAGCTCGGTTTGTCGCTTCTAACAGAATTTCCTCCCAGTTTAAATGTGATAACTGCTCACTTATACTACCATATTCAGTGATAGCTAGATTGACGCAGCCAGTCGCTTTGTCCAGGTAGTTCCGCCACCTGCCGCCTCCAACATGTGGCGCTGCCTTCCACAGCTACGGCTACTGAAACAACAGACAATTTGTCGCGCCATTCTGGCATTAGATCGGCCCTCCCAGACTTCACAACTGAGGAGTAGGAAATACGTCTCAAACGACTTGTCCAAATTTTTTTTACGATAAGGGCGACTCATTATTAAATAACTAAACTGTTAAAAATTTTCGTATTTTAACGGAAATGTACAGTAATTATACAAGGAAACAGGACTGAGCTTTGTGTGTACAACGTGAAGAGCCTCCCCGTATTTCCTATAGGTTCTTATGGTTTCTTATAGTTTCTTATGGTTTCTTATAGTTTCCTATGGTTTCTTATGGTTTCCTATGGTTTCTCATAGTTTACTGTGGTTTTTTATGGTTTCCTATGGTTTTTTATAGTTTCCTATGGTTTCTTATAGTTTCCTATGGTTTCTTATAGTTTCCTATGGTTTCTTATAGTTTCCTATGGTTTCTTATAGTTTCCTATGGTTTCTTATAGTTTCCTATGGTTTCTTATAGTTTCCTATGGTTTCTTATAGTTTCCTATGGTTTCTTATAGTTTCCTATGGTTTCTTATAGTTTCTTATGGTTTCTTATAGTTTCCTATGGTTTCTTATGGTTTCCTATGGTTTCTCATAGTTTACTGTGGTTTTTTATGGTTTCCTATGGTTTCTTATAGTTTCCTATGGTTTCTTATAGTTTCCTATGGTTTCTTATGGTTTCCTATGGTTTCTCATAGTTTACTGTGGTTTTTTAAAGTTTACTGTGGTTTCTTATAGTTTCCTATGGTTTCTTATAGTTTTCTATGGTTTCGGGTCACGAAGTGTTCTTCGCCATCGTTTTTTTGGGAAAGTTAAGATTTGTAGGGGATAGTTAGGACATTCACGACACTTAAATTTATTTCTTCGAACATCGAAAATTAGCACGAGCTACCTGTAACAGCAGCAATTCAAGCGCTCAAACATAACTAGAAACTGAACAATTTGCGGGCCTTACTTGCTTAAAATAAACAACCAGTTTGTATCCCACATTATTTCCACGAGCGTGGTTGGTCAGTAGCAGGTCAAATGCTGTGATTCTTATGTAATTTTTTAAAACGCGGTTTAATTTATTTTTTATTCACAGTAAAACATTCGCATTACGAAAATTTAACATTTTTGTGACCTTTCTTTGTAAATTGGAATTATCCAAAACTAAATTGCGAATTTATGGAGAGGTTCCGTGGATCGACGGAAAGTTATGTAAAATTTACGGAAATTCCGTTTTAAAAAAAATGTTTGTATTTTTAGAAAGGTAAGAATAATTCTGGACAATTCTTTACCAGTAAACCTCCATAATTTCAAGTAAATTTTTTTTCCAGCGGTCTATCGAAAGCGGCTCCTAAGTAGCAATTATGTTGTAAACACAATGTTTAAAAGTTTATTATTTCACAAACTTCGCCTTATTGCAACGAGACATTACCTTGACAAAACCAGCATGAAGGTATGCGGTTTTCAAAGCTTTGTTTCGCGTTTTGGACAGATGAGTCCCTATAAAGTAAATCATTTAAAAACACGTCGCTTCATGACTACAGAAGAAAAATTACAAAATAAAAAGCGAAATACTTTCAAAATATGTTAGTTTATCCGTTTACAGAAGCTCATTGGTAAACTTGGGATAAAAATAAAACTATCACTCACTCTCAAATAAACAAATCCACGATATTTGCCAAAAAATATGTGATAATATGATGTACATTTAATTTTCCTCCTTTTCGAAGTAAACACTGAGAACAAAATTCTTCAACAGGAGAAGACGCTGCCACGAAATAACTAATTAGTGATGTTCAGCTTCGCGCGGTTTGTTATTGTATAGCAATCCGCTGCGGGCCTGTATCAACAAGGAGGACAAATACCAAGTTAGGAAGTTCCTGGGTTTGAACCCAACAAGTACTTATATTATAATGCAGGGAAGCGCCCAGGGTGTCGGTTTCGAAGGGACACAAGACGTAAAAAAAACAATTACATTGAAAAAAATTGTTTTTATGTAAACAGGCAAATACTTTGTAAATACATTAATTATTCGCAAAATAGTGCATACAGAAAAGTTTTCCATCTGTAACTGTTAGGCCTACACATCTACTTTTTTTTAACGTGTTGCTATTCTCTTGCAGGTTCTACTAAATGTAAAGTCGTGAGCTTTCACCCACGTGGTGAGCGCACGTGATTTTCCTGCTACGATTGGCAGTAAGAGGTCAGTATTCAAGTGACTCTTGGCTTTCTGTGAGACATGCACATCATTCCATCCTCTTTCATTTTGAAGAAACTTAAATACCATGAACGACGCAAACGACTTACGGATTATTCTTAATTGCAATGATGTTAAATGTTTGAAGGCCTATTTCTTTGGAGGTGGCACGTTCCCCAATTACCCACCCCTTGGGTACGCCTCTGTTATAGTTACTTGTCTGGTCCGAATATCAGAGGACCCCACTCAACTCCCTTCACAATGAGGGCCAGGATCTTTGCCTGGAGGAATATGTAAAGGGCCACGTCTACATTTAGATTTAAGATATCAAAAATGAGAAGTTTTTAAGTTATGGTATTTGCCATTTTTTTTTTCAAATTCGTTACTAGCATGTAGATGAGCACAATCCCCATTCCTTAAAACGTAATTCAGCCAACCGGGACACAAGTTGGGCTGATTCATCGTCGTGCTTCAAAATGTTGCCACCTGCTGGAGAAGTACTCTGCAATCCGTCAGCATTAATTTCGGGAAGCGATCGCAGGAACTTACGACTGACGCAATAACCACATCAGCGTGACTTCAAAAGAAACGTATCAGAACACATTAGCTTTCAGTCGCACGGCTACATCGTTAACGACAGCTCATAACAATTCCAGGTTGAAATACACACTTCGTAGGTTACAAAAAAAAAATATTTTTTTTGTACGACCCGAAAGTTCATTTTGGCCTGTTGTTTGTTCTGGGAGGGCGGCGTCGAGCCCTGCTGTGTTATTTTCGTGGGTCGCTCCGCGGAGGAAGAGGGCGCAAAGGGTTGGTGGACCGTCCTAGGAATGTTAATTACCGCCATTTGCTCTCGCCGCGCAGGCGCAGTTAGCCTCCTGGACGGCAGGTAACTGGTCCGGCAAGACGGTGCACTCCGACGGCCCTACTTTCCGTCTGAGACACCATCAGTGTCATCCGGGGTCGTCTGACTCTCTCGCTCTCTTAGGACACGTACGAACTCCCACCGAGTACGCACATTCGCATGCATATAGTTGCCAGTTCCGCAAATTTCTCGAAAAATTCGTTTGCCGTCGTTACGGAAGGCTGACTTCAAACGCACGCGCATGCGTCCTGCTCCAGTCGCATGGGGCCGAGTGAGGTGGCACAGGGGTCGAAATCTGGACTTGCATTCAGAGGATGACCTGAGTTCGAAGCTAGGTCCGGCCACTGATTTGCTGTTTCCCGTTGTTTCCCGAAGTCGCTCCAGGTGAATGCTGGTGTGGTTCCTCACTACAGTCCATGGCAGGTTCCTTCCCCGTACCTGCTTCTCTGCATGAACAGCTTGTTCCGACCTCACTGTCGACGAGATGTCAAACCCCTTCTACCTACCAACCTCCCCATCGCTAGAACTCAGCTCGGCAAGCCCTGTAGGCCAGCGGTCCTGTAACACACGACCGTGGATAATGGCCGAAATATGCGAAACCCAGCACAAAGGAGGGAAAATTTTTATTACCGAGGAATCTGGTGACTAGACTCAGGTCACTGATGCCTATCAATTACAAGTCGGCTGACTTTATTAATGTGCCTGCCCGCGGACTTGCAGTGTTTTATTTGTGTTGCTCAAAACCTACAGATGTGGCATGAGCAGTCACCTGTCAGAATTACGCCTACAGATGTGGCATGAGCAGTCACCTGTCAGAATTACGCCTACAGATGTGGCATGGGCAGTCACCTGTCAGAATTACTCCTACAGATGTGTAATGAGCAGTCACATGTCACAATTACGCCCATTTGGCAATTTAAAAACAATATCTATTTTAGTTATCTATTGTAATGTAAGGAGTTACCATATCTGTTTTCTGTTTGAGTTGAAAAGAATTTCATATTTCATGTTTTTCAGTACATAGTGACGATTCCCTGCTCGTGTAATTGGCTAAAGATGAGGTAGAACAATTATCCGTCTTCTGCGCGTGTACCCAACACTTTCCTACCCCACACCAACACATCTATCAAAGTCACTCGTCCAACACCGATGTGCGTCTTTGTTTACATTTTCATTTTCAAAAGATGAGCACTTCTATTTAAATAAAATACTTTAACCAATTCAAATGTTATCTAACTGCATTACAAATTGAGTATAGGAAGTATGCAAACATCTCAAAGGACCTTTTTACTAAACAGTGTTCTAAACTGTAATACTACCCACGCCGTTTATGGTGGTTGTGTTGGCAGAAAGGCAGTTCAATGTTAGGACACGGAGACTGGTTGTGAGCAGCCAGCCAGATCGCTCTACCACTTATTCGTTCTACGTGTCCTGTCCACCATCTTGCACAACATGACGTTTACGTAAAAACCAAACAACAAATAAATGTTATGTACGTAAAAGCTGCATGCGTGTACATTTTTGCATAACCAAAGAGTATTTTAATGCCATAAAAAAATTAAGAGACGCAATAAAATATTTAAACTATTAGGTTTGAGTTTTGAGGGCGTTGGCTGCCTGGGCCTACAAACCGCGGGCAGAGGTTCAGTCCTATACCTGCCATTAAACAATTGTTAAATATTTTTGAGCGGTGTCTGCTTGCGAATAGCATCTAAGAAATTTGTCTGTCAGTGATGTAGTCTCCATTTTTTATTTATATATTTATAATGTGTATTTATTTTTGTTAAGCGAATTGGGTCTCAAACAGGTATTTCACCTTCATTTGTAGGTATAGTCCATTCATGGTTACTTCCAACTTTTCTGAATCCCTGCTAAGGTTCTACTTCCAGGATATTCCTCCGCCTCATTTACACAAAGCTTAGAAAATTACACCAGAAGGCCAACGCACCGCATTCGTGGGCACTCAATGTACTAATACTTTGCATAATAACTATTTCTTACTAGGTATATACAACAAATCTCTTTTCTCTCTGCCTTTATTGATATTAGTTATAAATTAAATATTTCGATTTATAGATAAACTATAAGTAAAAGATCAATTTAACAAAAAATAAGGTAGTTTGATATTAGCGTAAGTATGCATCGCTTGTAAGACATCCAGTAACCAAGCACGTCACTCATGCGGTGTTTTTCAAATGTTTGATGCACAAAATGTGCAGAAACCGCGAAAATGCTATATGAAATTCCTGGAAGAAGATACTTAAAATACCTTAGAGACATGCTGCCCATCTTTTTTCTTTATTTTTACAAGATAAAATGATAGTGCCGCCACTGAGAATCTCAAGAAGCGAGTCGACGAGGAAACGATTGTACTCCAGTTTAGTGCCTTGCGCACAGAGGCGATGAGGCATGTGACACGCGTACATAGGTCGCCCTTAGCGTCCTTACAGGCAAAATACCGTCAGCCAGGTGGCGCCCTTAAATATCACAATATACATTCGGAGATTTTTTTTCTACCGCAGTCACGATGTGGGCCGACTAGTGGGCCGTTTGGTTCTACTTTGTCGCAAATTTAAATACAAATGTTGATATCGGCGGAGATAATCGTTCTTATCGTCTTGGGGTCGGGGGTGGAATAGCGACAAAGTTCTAGCATGCCGATCTTGGGGCGCTCCAGCTCTTTGACCATCGTCGGCCTCGGGTGTCGGCCGACTGGAACCTGTCTATCATGTCTCATTGTGTAATTTTGAATTATGTTTTATATAATTGTTTTTTGCATGATAAACTACTATCTTGTGCTACTGGATAAGGAAGGGGAAGGGGGTAATCCGGGACCGGAAGGGAATAGGGAAGAGGCTCAGGTTCGTTTTGCTGAGTGCCACAGCTGTGCAACCTCAGGAAACTCTTTAAAACATTCTGTCAGTGCCGCAAAAAAAAAAAAAAACGGACCTCTTGTACCTGGTGATCCAGTCGGAGTACCTGGTCGACACGGCCATGCCTTGTGATGACCCTAGTGGGCCTACCTAGTGTACGACGTGCGCCTTCGACTACGGGCAGTTCCTCTGGCGGTCACCCGTCCTAGTACTGACCCCGCCATACCCTATTGAACCCGTAGACTGAACGTAAGGTACACCTCTTATTCGTCTTCTGCGCTCGTTTCCAACACTGACCTACCACCAAAGGAACACGACTGTCAAAGTCACATGGTCATCAGTGATGAAAGTGTTTATTTATATCTTAAATTTTTATA
This sequence comes from Clitarchus hookeri, assembly GCA_002778355.1. Classification (NCBI taxonomy): domain Eukaryota; kingdom Metazoa; phylum Arthropoda; class Insecta; order Phasmatodea; family Phasmatidae; genus Clitarchus; species Clitarchus hookeri. The sequence continues at coordinate 430,799 of NQII01000061.1, read as the reverse complement.
TGACTAGCACCATTATATGAATAAAATTCTTTTACCTAGTTGAATTTAATCAAACTGCATTAAAAATTGGTTAGAGGAAGTATGCATACGTCTCATAGCATTTGTTTACAAATCAGTTTTCTAACCTAAAATCCAAACAATGCCGTTTTCGCTTGTCGTGTTGGTAGAAAATGAGTTCAGTGTTGGGACACGGAGATTGGTTATTCGCAGCCCGCGAGATCGGTCTACCTCATCTCTAGTCTGTGGTTGAATAACGGCGATTTGAAGACCGCGAGGGCGGTATGGCCGTCAGCGCACTGGTAGCGCCACTACTTGGGGGAGGGGGGTAGCTTCGTGCGCAGCCCGCCGCAGCCTGATGCCGTCCTGGAAACATTAGTCGCCGTGCAATCAGTTGCGCGTTAGCCGATGCGCGCCAAATGTATTCGTAACAGTTAGTGCACAGCCGGGCCGTCACTAATACGAGCTGCCGCCAGCCGGGCCGTCACTAATACCAGCTGCCGCCAGCCGGGCCGTCACTAATACCAGCTGCCGCCAGCCGGGCCGTCACTAATACCAGCTGCCGCCAGCCGGGCCGTTACTAATACCAGCTACCGCCAGCCGGGCCGTGCCAGCGGCATCTACGGAGGCTATCCATCAGCACCAGAGGCGCGCACAGTATTTCAAGTGCAGTCTGTCTCTGTCGACATCAGTCATAATTAATTTATATGTATATGTTCGTTAACCCTGTGATACCCACTGGCTGTGTTTATTTGTGTTGCAACCTTCGAATGAATGAAGTATAGAGGTATGTGTAGTTACGTAATTCTTCAAAAAAATATACATTTCGAGACAATCTTTTTTCTTTTCGGAACACCAATTGGGCGTGATTTTTTTTTTGCACGTGTTAACAGATTTTGCTCGAGTTGTGGACGTTCGGTGTGAGTAACCGAACTGTGAGTCTTCTTACGCGGTCATCAGCTAGTGAGGAAACTGCACCTTTGTGGGTGCAGTATAACAATTGACCGTTTTCGACAATATAGCATACTATGATAAAATGGCTATATAGCCTTCATTTTGAAAATAAGTGCCTGACATGCCTAAAACATGCCGATTTACATCAACTGCCGCAGTACTACTTGTTTACCAAATTTCGTAGGAATCCGTCGATTAGTTCCCGAGATGTGACATAAAAACTTTATAAATACATGTGACGCTATCTTACAAACGGGAGCACAAAAGTAGTTATTTTTAGCGTATATGATTATTATAATAGATACTATCCAGCATACAAAATTTGGTTGAAATTGGTCAAACGGTATGGTAGTTGAAACAAATAAACCTAAAATATTTGTATGGCAGCCATTTTGAAGTATGTTCTAATCAATTTGAATTGCATATGTTTACATGGCCTATCACAATCTTACTTACGAGCCAAATTGGTTGAGTAGTTTTTGAGATATACGTAATTTTAAAGTTTAATTTTTTCATGTAATAAAACCTATAACCTTAAATTTTAAAATTGCCTCCATTTTGAAAGTAAGTGCCCGGAGTGGTTTAAAACTATAAAGGTTAGGCGTTCTTGCCAAGTACCACGTGTGAAATTCGGTTCACGGGTTCAAAAATTTAAAGTGGGGGACATGCATACGCACAGACACACACACAGATAGGAAAGTGATCTCATAAGCCTTTATTTTCTTCAGAAAGTAGGCTTAAAAAAATTAGGATGGGGTTGAGGATTATACTGACTGAAATTAAGGGGGGGGGGGATGTTACTCCAACATTAGCGATGCTGACACATGTGCTAATTAGAACGAATTCTAGGAGAAAAATTACCTTACAGTGTAATAAAATGCATCATAGTTAAGGGCGTTTGCCACAAAAAAAAATACTACTGTTCAATTTGTAGAAATTATTTGTGACTACATTTGTAATTTTTTTTGATCGCATGATGTTACAGGTTGATGTGTCAAAGTCAAAATTGCACTGTTTTCGCGATGGGCAAATAAAAGAAACCAAACTATTAGCAAAAGTTATTTTACAAAAATTTAGGGGAAGCCCCAAACAAATATATGACAAAATTTCCTTATTTCCAGCATTTTTTTTTATTTGCAAAAATCTTTCCTTGTACTGTTTTATAGAGAAGTAGCTCTTGACTTGTTGTTTCCGTTCGGATTATCTTATTTCTTTAGGCAAGTTAGTTTTCATTATTTTTTTGAATCTAAAACAGTAAATTTGTTATTTTGTTATGTATTTACATAAAAAATATGAGCAAAATAGTTTTTTTTTACAAGGAAAAAACGATGCAAATGTAAAATAACAAATTTTTTCGTGTTCAACGCCCTTAAAATAAATTACATATTTTACTACGATTAAAGGCTGATTCATAATTTCAATACTAATTGTTAACCTGGGTCAAAACGGGGGGAGGGTTAGTCTCTACAATCCCTG